>VXAC01006717.1:892658-915955 GCA_013399225.1 Rhipidura dahli | reverse complement strand
AAAAAAAAAAAAAAAAAATTCGTAGCTCTGCCTTCAAGAAGCTGTAAAGTTAAACTTGCAACTTTTACCACTAACCTAGCGGATTGCACTAGTATCAAAAGCTTCCCTAAAGCACTGCCACCGTGTTACCCCATGCCCTGTACCTCCCTGAGCACCCTTGTGGAGCTGGCTGAGCCCCCCAAGGGACCCAGCACAGGTGGCCGTGGGATGCTTGGGGCTGGAGCAGCTCAGTGGCAGGCCCCAGCACACAGATGCTCTGCGAGGCTCAGGCACAAACTAACTGAATGCATAACTTTATTAAATAAATGCTTTGTCATGAGAAAAGACAAAGATCAAAGAGTAACATAAATTATAAGTTGAATAAATAGTATACAGCAATCTTCACTTTTTAATAAAATGTGAGATTTTTTTTAAGTACAAAATTCTAAACAGAGCATTAAGCTCTTCTTCCATTGTCAGTTTTTCACAAACTGCTTTTTTTTTTCCCACCAGTAAGATTATGAGTATTTCTTGTTTACTGGAAAAAAAAAAAACAAAACAACAAAACCAAAACGAAACAACAGAGCTACCGTATGTATGTAAAGCTATAAAAAGCTACCGTAAAATGTGTAGTGAGTATTGCTTAAAGATAAAAACCAGGCAGGAAACTCGGAATCTGGTGTGTTTTAACAACTGTGTTAGAACGGTGGGTAACGTGCGTGGTGACGTCTGTCCCGGTGGCAGTGCCAGGGGCTGGTGGGGCTGGGGAGGGGGCCACAGCAGGCAGGGCTCCTAGCCAGGGCCAGGACAGCAGTCTGGAAGCGAGGTGAACTGACGGTTCTTTAAATATACAATGCTCCATTTGGGGGAAAAAAATCATCAACAACAACAACAAAACAAAAAAAAAAAAGAAACTAAACCAACAGCAAAGATCAATTTTTATGGGGAAGGTGGAGAAAAGGGGAAGGGGGGAGAGAGCGGAGAAATAGTGCAAAATGCTCTTGTACTAGTGGTTTTCGAAGTCCACTGCAGTACAGACAAGGGGTAGCCCAGCCACAGAGCACCGCTCCTGGGGCAGATGTAGTGGAAGGGCTGTCCTGAGCCATCCTTGTCCTCTCCTTCCCAGCTGGCATCCTAGATACTGACATGGGCTCGGCGCAAATACCGTAGCCAGAGACCCCTGAGCCTCATGACCCCCTGATGCACAAATTACCAGCATCTCCTGGTGTGCCTCAACCTTCCCCAGCTTCAAAATCTGCCCCTTTTGGTTCTCTCACCCTAAATGCAAAGGGGTGCTGCTAGGTGCTGAGAATGGGAGCACCTCATCACTGCCACCCCAGAGGGTGACTAACTCCTCCTGAAATCACTCTCATTCCCAGCCCGACCCAGGCTCCAACCCCGGTCCTAAATATTAGTGCAGCCTGTAAACAGCCTCGTCCTGCTGGGGATCCATAAAGGAGTGGGCAGCTGGGGGGGGAGTCACCTGGTGCCCCATCCTGGGAGCTGAGGTGATCTGGGGGATGAAGGTGGTGCAACCCAAATGCCCACCATCCTCCCCACAGGTTTGTGGGAACAGAACAGGCAATGCCATCCCAGCATGGGATGTGCAGGGGTGAGGGAGGCTCACCCCTCACCTCAGGGGTGAGGTGTGGGATGGATTTTGGTACTCTGGGCTCCCAAGGCCATGTAGACTTGCTTTGCAGGAAGAGGACAGAGAGTTGCCCTGTGTCCCCTTCCCAGTGTCCATGGTAGCCTCATTGCGACACCACCATGGGGTCCTGTGAGCTAACCCACACCCTGCAAAAGCATCCTCCCCAAAAGGCAAGGTCCATGGGGATCTGCTGCTCTCTGCCTGTTCCCATCCCACCCCGGGGGACATGTCTCCTTTCTCTGCAGCCAAAGGCTTTCAAGTTTTGGGAAATTAAACAACAAAACAAACAAACAAAAAAAAAGCAAGAAAGAGGAAGAGAGAAGGAAGGAAGGCTCCTGGGAAAGGTGGTACTGGCCTATAACAGTCAGGAGGTTTTGCACAGGGATCAGCGAGTGGACAGTGTCAACAATGGTGACCAGTGGCCCTTGGGGTTAGCACAAGCTCCTCCTCCTCCTCCTGCCATCTTCACCTCATTCTGCACCGCACTTGCACCCCAGCATTGATCCACCACTCTGGTTAAACCAACTCTGCTCCATCAGCCCTGCAGAGCCTGGAGGGGTCCCCCTCTCAGCCCCCACCATGCTCCCCTCCAGCAACATGGGGGTTACCCCACTCCAACAGGCTTTTCTGGGGGCAGATCTACATTTGGAGGCACGCTTCCTTCTTTTCAGCATGGGAAGGTGCTTTGTCCCCATGTTGAAATGTGTTCTGCTGCATCTCCGTGGAAGTCCATCGGCAAAACTCGCCCCCACTGTCATTTGGAGGGAAATAAACACAGGTGTCCAGTCCTGCCCTCCATCAGGGTAACATCCTGACGGGGGGCCCACAGGGTGCTTAGGGGAGCGATGTCATCTCACAGGAGGCTATGAGAGCTCCCAACACGTGATGGCAAGAAACCTTCACCTCAACCCTTTAGTGCTGAATCCCCCTTGTCCCATCCCCACTGGTGGGGCCCCAGTGGTGCTATGGACCTCCATTTTTCTCTGCCCAGGTCCAAGAAGCTCAAGGGGATTTGGGGGTGCAGGAACCTTCCCCCTGAGATCAGCTGTGTCCTTTGGCCAGTGCTGGCTGCCAGCTCCAGCCGTGGCAGTAGGATGTGGTTCCCAGTGGAACCACAGCAGCAGCACCCAGACCCCACAGCTCCCTTTCCTTTCTTCCCTTTGCTGCAGGATCTCCTCCCAGCACCAAAATTGTGGAGACCCTTGTCATGGATAAGCAAGAGGCAAGAGTCCCCAAAATCAAATGCAAACATTAAAAACAACAAATGAGTCAGGAAGGCAGCCCAGGGCTGTCCCAGCATGCCCAAGGCAGTGGGTCTCCATGGTGCGGTGGCTGCTGTCACTCAACAAGGAGCTGGGTCCCAGGTTAAAGGCAAGGGCCCATCACAGGATCTTACTGCAGGGTGGGAATCAGCTGTGGCAACATGAGCAGTATCCTCAATGCAAAAGGATGGAGACTGGCGTTCTCCTACCCACGGGGAAAGCTATCAACCAGCCTTAACAAAAAACCACGATGAAACAAAGTGGAGGTTTGGGGTTTTTTTTCCCCTGGAGCAAACGACATTTTTGGCTGTGAAAAAAAAAAAAGAAATCTCCATAGTTGGTCGTCTTTGTGGTGGCAAAGGGTGGTGAAGAGTTTTGGCCCTGATTCCCCTGCCCCATGTAGCGATACTTCAGTCTGAACAGTGATGCAGCCCTCAGTGTTGATGAGGCCCTGATTTCACAGGCACCAACGTTCCTCCATAACTCTGCTTCTGTGCTTAATCCAGCAGGTTATTATTTGTTTTTGGGAGGGGCAGCATATCCCCCAATTGCATATTACATTGCAACCTCCGGGTTTCAAGGTGAAGTGTTGCAAGGAGGGAAAGCCATGTCAATGCACACACACATGCATTCACTTTCACACCTGGATGGACAAAGATCAGAGTCCTGCTTGTCCACGAAGATTTCTGACCTTCCATTCCAGACGAACTGGACAGGGAAGACTGTATTTCCTTTTGGGATTATTTTTTTTGAAGTCCACAGATATTTTCTGGGGGTATTTGTGCCATTTCAGGACCTGTGTTTCCCTTCCCAGCTCATCTCCAGACACAAAGCCAACAGTGTCATGCCTCCTCCCTTGCTGAAATCTGCCTGTAATGGGGGCAGTCATTTGAGATGGAAATCAAATCAACTCAAGTGAGTCCCAGCAACATGGGGAGGACACTCTGGAGGACTGCAAGGGGAATATGCTGGTGGCCACAAGATTTTCTCTCAAGACCCTTCAGAAATCAACTAGCTAACATGAAAAAATATAAAAATAAAAATGAACCTGCCCAAAACCCGTACTGGAAAATCACCAACTTGGAGAGCTTCCTACATCGGGGTGACCTCTGCTTGTGGCAGAGGGGTGCAGGCAGCATTGGGGAGAAGTGCAGGTTGGCAGAGTGGCCATGGCTGGTTTGTCTCTGGCTCTGTCCTTTCCTTGCTGAGTCCTTGTTGTCAAAAGGCTGTTGTAGATTCCGAGTCCTCAGTTTCTTCAGGTTTATTTTTCTCTCTTCTCTTTTTTCCTTTTCTCTTCTCTTTTTTATTTTCTCTTCTTTTCTCTTCTATTTTTTCATTTTCTTTTTACTTTTCTCTTTTTTCTTTCTTTTCTCTCTTTACTTTTCCTTTCCTTACTTATCTTCTTTCTTTCTTTCCCTGTTTTTTTTTCATTTTCCTTCCTTTCTCTTTTTTCTTTTCCTTTCTTTTTTCGTCTTAGATGAGATGAAAGGAATTGGAGTCCCGGGGCGTGGGGAGGTGCAGAGGGGAGGGTGGAAGGGAGTCTGGGTAGATAGTGAATGGGGCGGAGGGAGGGGATGCGGCTTCACTCCACATTGCTGCTGTCGAACGCGTGGCACTGCAGGTCTCCACTCAGGAAGTCAGTCCCTGGCAGCTTCATGCCGTACTTGTCCACACACCAACACAACCCACGCTTCCGGCCTCGGGAGGGCTTACACTGCAGAGACATCCAAGGGCAGAGATTAGGAGCTGGCCACCAGACATTGTGGCTCCCTCCCTGTGGACAAAGCCTTGCCCCTTTCACACCAGTGATGCAACCCCCTGGGTAGGATCTGGCTCCTGCTCTCTGCTTTAAGCACATCCCCATTCCTGCTGCTACCCCTGCCCAGGGTTCCCTGACTTTTTCCCCTTCCTCACCAGCTCCCTTCAGGATGCTTGCTCCAGGCCAGATGGCACTTGGAGTCATCAGCAAGGCCACCCACCAGCAAATGTGTCTGGAGATGCTTGCAGCAAAATCCTGACCCCCGTCCTTCCCACCCAGGGCAGGGGCAGAGAAAAGCCTTCCTGGCTGGGGACACCTTACCTGCTTCCTCTTGTAGAAGCCTTTGCGGTCGCAGTTGGGGAGGTGGACAGCGCGGGGCACCATACGCTGGCTACTCTTCAGCTCCTGCAGGGACGCCTCCATGTGCCTGCGGCATGGCCCCTGCACACAGGGAGATCAAATGTGAGAAGGGGAGCACCTCACAGAACCTCCCAGCTGCAAAAGCCCCCAGGTCCCCCCCCAGAAGTACACATTTCCCTGGGGTAAACTCCCTCCCACAGTCACCTTCCCCTGGGAGCCCCATGGAGGGAAGGTGAAGGCACCCACCAGCTCAAACTCCTGCCGGAGCTCGGGGATGACGACACGAGGGTGAGCCGTGTTCTCGGCCATGCCCACAAACTTGGCCAGGGTCAGCTTCTTCCGGCGATCCTTCTTCAGGGCTTCAGCCTTGAGCTCAGAGAGGCGCCCGTGCTTGGGCCGGTAGGCCTTGGGCGGGTAGGTCTCCTCTGTCATCTCCGACGTGGTTGGCTCCTCATGCTCCCGGGACTCCCGTTCTGCAAGGGAAGGGATACCAAACCGTCAGGTCTCCATGAGATGAGTGGGACTTGCTTTTGCACAGAGAGCCTCCTGCCCACCCCCAGAGGAGACCTTTGCACCAGGCAGGATGAAAACAATTAACCAAAGAAATCCCCTTTGCAGCTGCTGCCTACAGCCCTGGCTTTATCCCACTGTGTGGGATCTCAAAAATTTTTTGTGTGACCTCTGAGTTCGGGACAGGAAGGTGTCTAGAGCGCATGGTGGAGTTGGGAGGGCTAGGATGCATTTCTACATACAAAGGCCATCACTGTTTTTGTAGAAAAAGACCAGTGTGAGGGTCATCCTACCTCCAGGAAGGCCAGATGACACACCAGTGAGGCAGAGAAGCCCGTGTTTATCCATGCTGAGAGGATTAATGAATTTATATTTCACCCTGCCTTGAGAAGGCAAGAGCAAAAGCCAGGAATACTTGAAGATGAGACAACTCCAAAGCCAAGGTCAATCACACAGCACAGCCACCATGTGGCTGGGCAGGCACTTCAGCAGTGATACCAAAGATGCAGCTGACAAGTGCTGGGTCCTCAGCGTGCAGCCCCACTCATGGGACCAAACCAGCTCCCATCTGCTAGCACACACCAAGCAGCCAGCAAAGCCAAGGGTAACACTGCCAAGCAATGCTGCCTGACTGCCACTGATGGTGGTTCCATCATTAAGTTCTGTCCATGGCACTCATCTTCCTATAGACCCCCCAGCATTAATAACCTCTTCTGGCAGGACGCAGTCAGGAGCCCTGAGCAGTTATATATAGGAGCAAGCTGGTGACAGTCTAAGCTTAGATGACTTGTGACATTTAGTACAACCACCAGAGTGAAAAAGGGTTATTTCTTGACTAAATTTGAAAACAGTTTAAAGCTCCTGGGGTTCCCCGTCTCCTGACCCCTGGGTCCCCAGAAGTCCAGCGCTGATGACAAGTCAGTGCTGGGACCCGCAAGAGACCATGAGGAAACGCACTGCAGCAGAAGGAAAAGCATCAGAGTATCTGAAATCTGTCCCTAAACAGCATCTCTTGCAGTTTCTACGCCAGTGAAACCCAGCTCATCCCCTCCTACAGGAGGGAAAAAGGCTCAGGATTAAAATAAAAGCAGAGATATGCCCCCAACAAGGCAAACAGGATTCTTCCTGCAGACTGACTGCTTCCTGGAGCCCAGATGCAGCACCAGGAGGGACAAAGGTGAAGAGGATGCCACTGCTGCTCAGGGATGCCTGAAGATGCCCAGTGTGGGGGGACAGACGAGACGCTCAGTGGCAGATGGCAGTGCCAGACTGTCACACACACCTCACCTGCGCGGTTTGGAGGTGACCGAGCGGACAGGCTGGTCACTGGGTGACCAGGCAAGCCACAGGTACCAGTCTCCTGCTCCTCCTTGCCAAGGTGACCTTGCAGTGTCCCCACAAAAAATGAAAAGTTTCTCATGGCTACTTATTTATAACAGTGGCCCTTTGTTTCTTCTGTGTCCACAAGAACAGCACCGGATCGGCACCCCCAACTCAACACCCTCCTAACTGCTCAGAACAACATAAACAACCCCCTGCACCATCCCCAGGATGGCTTGCCAGGATGGAATAATGTTGCCATTTTGCCCCATGATGCTCATATGCTTGGGATTTTATTCCTTGCTGCAGGACTCAACTGCCTGCACAGATCAGGGCTCTTCTATTCTAAGAGGATGACAGACAGGGGATGGAGAAGAAATGTGAGTAACTGGGAATTATTCCCCAGAGAAGGAAACAATACAAGGTGCAGCTGAAGCACATCCTTTGCCTCAAAAGATACTGTGGTAACTGAAGGTCCGAAAGAAGAACAGAGGCATCTGCAGTGACTGAGCCCTTCTTATGGCAATGAAACATGCTGTGTTCTGTCCCAGGAATCCCCTCTGGCACTCACATCCAGGGCTGGAGAAGGTGCTGCCGAAGTGTCTTCCTGGGCTGCCCTACAGTAACAAGGGGAGGGAGGTTTCACATTGGTGCTGGCAATCCCCCAGTAACACAAGAGGGGCACAACTCATTACCTCTGCAATAACAAGTAAGTGAGGCACAGCTTCTTAGGGCAATACTAACAAATAAAAACAAATAACAAATACAGGGTACAAGGCAGCGAGGATTCAGTCAGAAAAACAGAAGGGGGTGTCCAGTTCCCAGGACTCATCATGCAATGGGTGTTTACAGCAGCTCAGACTGCTCACATGGTCAGCACCTTATCCCTCCTCTCCCTACAAGCTGCCAGTAAGCCAGAGTGAGCTGAGGACTAATGTGGAGCCCTTTCAGCAAGAAGAGATGGAAGCCACAGGAGCCCTGTGCTCTTGCAGACAACTGATGTGCACTAAAAGCTGCTGAGATCCCAGCCCGAGTCCAGTGCTTTCTGCAAAGCTAAAAAGCCACCTGGAACTGTGACCCCTTTCACTGTCGCTGGCATGCGTATGTTCCAGCTCAAGTGGGAACATACACTTGGGATGTCATACAACAAGGGATAGAAGTGATGGGACTCCTTCATCTGTGACTCAGCAGTGTCTAGTCACAGGTGTCTAGTTTGGGTCTTTATATTCCAGTGAAATGTCCATGGATGGCTTGAAGGGATCCCTTTCCTCCACCCTCTAATGTTTTTTATAGCCCAATTTCCTTCAACAACAAAGCTGACACAACCCCTTCTAACAAGCAAATTTTGACAAAGTGAAGGGCAGAGGTCTCTGACAGAAACATCTGACAAGCTCTGGGCAGCTGGTAAGGGACCTTCCCAGCGCCAAGAGGAGAGGGAAAGGCAGAGCTGGGGTATGCAGCACCCATGCAGCCCCTCCCTTCTCTTCCTGACTGACTCATCCACATCAACCTGGTGGCCCACTGCCACCAGGACCAGACACACATGTCAGCATCTTCAGAGGTCCTGCACCTGCCTGCCCATCCTCACCCACCAGCTCATTCATTAACCTCTGTGTGCCCCCAGGCTGGCTCATGGCAGGCAGCATTGACATTGCTGTGCCTCCATGCCTGAGGCTGGCAGGAGCAATGCCCAGTTTCCCCAAATGAGCCCTACTTGTGTCTAAGACTCAGGAAGGAGGCTGGAGTTCCTCCTCCTTCCCTGTCAGGTTCTGGCCAGCCACACAGCCCCTTCCCACCTGCTCCCATTCGCCTGCCAGCCTGGTGACTGTCTGCCTCTGGGGGCACAAGGCAGGGCAAAGCATGCTGCGTCCCTGTGGGCATAGGGCATGGGCAGGAAGGCCCTACTCACGGTGTCCCCAGATGAGGAACAGTGGGAAACAGGAGGTGGGTGGCTTGCACAGCTCCAGTCCTTCTCCCCTCAACTCTGGAGGAGATCACCTCTCAGTAGAGGCCCCAGGCTTACTGGCACAGAAAAATGACACAAAAGAATTACACTGCTGTGCCTGGCTAGCTTGGAGGTGGCACATGGCCTGCAGCCACCTCAAAGGGATGTTGACCCTACAGCCAAGGCAGGAGACGGAATTCAACTCAGCCATGCCATGGTTTCATGTCTGGTCTAATCTGCTGTTGCCCAGAGAAAGAGGGGCAAGCATCTGGAAAGGCTCTTGACTCAGGCCAGGCCAAAAGGACTGTGCTGTTGATGTCTTAATCCATGAGCCCTGGGAGGCAGAAAATACCCACAGCAGTGTGGGCTGTCCTGCCCTGGTCTGCGGGCATAGTGTCTTCCCCCACTCCAGGCTAGCCAGAGGAAGCACCCTAACAGGAACCATTTCCAACCCTTCCCTGCAGAAGGGAAGGGGCATAGCAAAATACCAGGCACTGTTTCTGGGAAGCCACAAATTGCTCCTGTCTGGCTGCCTGCTGTCCTCAACAGATACCACCCAGAGCAGACTACACATAATCCTGCCCTGCATCAAAACCCAGCCTGGTGCTCCTGGCCTTCAGACACTTTGAACCCATGTGAGCTCCCAATAAGGTAGTGGATGCATTCACATTGGGGAGCAGAGTGTGTGAGAACACTGCATCCCTGCCTGCTGACACTACAGAGTGGAGCATGAAGATTTTTCCAAATGGCTGCGAGTCCTGAGTTTTTGTAACACATCTTCATTGATTTTTGGCAGAAAGGATCTACTGACTGCTGCTCCTAATGTTCCATGCTCATTACAGCCACAGCCCACTGCTACAGGACTTGCTGTCCTGTTCAACAACATCCCCAAAAGCCACATGCTCCTAAGAAGTACATACAGAACCACAGCACAACCCTGCTAAACAGCCCTCTTGATTATTATCACGATCATTATTATTTTCAGCATAGGCACTAACATAATACACTTAAGCAGGAAGGTGTTGGAGAAAGACTTAATGGGAATCTCAACTAAACCTTAATGGGGATCTCAACAGGAACAACACAAATGTCACTTGGTGGAGACCTTGAGAATTTGCCCAGTCTGTCCTAAGTCCCCAAACTCAGCCATCTCTGTTCAGAGGTGTGCACTGCATATGGGGTTTATACAGGAATTCTGTTCTTAGGTATCTGGCTGGTAAAAACCCTGAGTGTTTTCCCCAGCAACCCTTCCCATTTGTTGCCACTCCAGAGGAAGGGACATTCTTGACCTACATTGGAATGCGCAGGCAAATTCCTCCCTGACCTGGACTTGCACCTGTGGCCATGATGGGACAATATAAACTCCTTCCTGGTCAGCACGCAGAGACAACCACTGTGTTTGCATTCTCAAGATGCAGGCAGGGAAGGGATGCAAAGTGAGGAGTGTCATGTCATCTCGCACCCTTTGGCAGCTGGAGAGTACAACTGAGCAAAAGCATTCCTGAGCTCCCCAGCGGCCACCAGACTCAGCCCAGGCAAAAGCCCAGGAGCTTTCACCGCCTAATGAAGAACAGCTCGTTTACATTCCTGATGCAGGCACAGCCCCCCAGCCCGGTGATGACCGGCCCCCAGCCCTGCTGGGGTGGTCAGTGGAGCGGCCCAGGCACTGTGCCTGGGCTGGGGTCACTGCTGAAGCCACCACCCTGGTGAGGTCAGGCAGTGAGCTCAGGCAGCCGCCCAGCCCGAGGCCATCTGGCACCCACTGGAGGTGAAGCAGCCAGGCTGGGGATGGAGGCTGCAGCCAGTCCCTCCACTAGCCCAGGGTGTTGTCTGCTGGAGAGCCAGCTGCAGTGTGCCTTGGACTTTGAACGAACTTTTGTGCTTTGGCGGGGTCTCGGCATCAGGCCGGTGCAGTCTGTCTGGTAGGGACTGGCAAGGGAGCATGCTGGTAATACTTGCAGGTGATGAGAGGCTCAGAGGAGACACCACACACCAAGAAGAACACTGAAACAGCAGCCCTGCTGGGACTGCCACCTCACCTCCCACAAGTCTCAGATACATGCAACAGACACTTAAAACAAATCTATGTCACATAACACCCGAATGCTAACACTGAAGTGTTCTGGATGGCCAAACTCCATGTGTAAGTCATTGCAGGGATGCTGCACCCTCCAAAATGTGACCAGCCCCATCATTTGGCTTGGGTGTTGATTTTAGGGGGGAACGACATATCTCTGGAAACTCCAGTCTCTTCTCCTGTGACTCCAATGATCACACTTTAGACCTCCAAAGGTCTGAAGAAAGGTAACTCCCACCACCTCTTCAGTCTTGGTCCCTTTGTAACCTGTGATGTAGTTCCCATGGGCCAAGCTGTTTTGCAGACACAGGAGCAGTAGTAAGAAAATACAGACTGTATTTCCTTCCCTGGGAATTAAGAACTTCAACAGCTGCCAAAGGCAGCAAAACACTTTTGTGATTTGCAGAGTGTGGAAGAAAGTCTGCAGCAGTCAAAGCACTATGAAGTGCTCCCAGAAACACCCACTCTGCCACACCCAGTCACCTACAAAAGACAGATGATCAGAATCCAATCAGTCCACGGCTCAAAAGCCACACAAGCTTTTGGAAGAGGGGCTCCAGGGTACTCCAGTATCTTATACCCCTGTGACAACATGGTGGAAGTTGGTGAGACCTCACTCCCTTGTTCCACTGAGACACCTTTTAAGGGAAGGATGTGGATGAGCAAGGCCAAGCTCAGAGAAGAGATGGAAAAGTATCCAGAGAGTTAGCTTGGAAGGCTAGCACTTATCTCCATTATATTAAGCCAAGAGCCTGGAGGATGCCTGGGAACAGCTCAGGAATACCTGAAGAGCCTCAGAGAGCAAGCACTGATGAGAGAAGGATGTGCTATTCTGTGGCCCTTTTTTTTCTCAGTTATTGTTTGGGCTTTGCTGAACTAGCCTGGAAGACCAGCTCTTTCTCAGGTGATTAATGTCTCCTCAGCAGAAACCTGCGGATGCAGATTCTGCTGTATCAGCCACGGCTCACCTGCAGAGCATGAATATCAGGTGCTTGGGCTGCCCCCAGGTTCACACAGGATTCATGGGAAAGGGAGATCATCATCCTGATGACCTCGGTGTCCTCATACAGAGCTGGATGGGGGAGAAATGCAGTTTGGCATGTGGGAAAGGAGCTTTCAAGGGAACCGGCTCATGTTTTGGTCTGCTCTGGAAGTGCAGGGCCTATCTGTAGGAGCGGATCTCTGGGTCAGCACGACTTCTCCGCAGTGCCAGCAAATGCCATGATGGTGGGAGAGGTACAGCTATGGGAACTGGAAGCTTAAGGAAGGATCTGTGTTGCTAGGTGCCAAATAGTGCTTTCCTAAGTTGCCCTTCTTTGCTGCAGCCACAAAATAAAACCCTCTGAGAGCAACTCTGTAGAGCAAGGAGAAAAGCAGGTTTGGATATGGGGAGCTTCATGAGCTCCTTCAAGGAGCTTCAAGCTCCTTCCCTACACATTGCTAGCTGTTAGTTCAGCAGTCTCCAAGCATCCATGTTGTGCTGGAAGAGCCAAGCCTGGGCACCAGCTGGCGGCCTAGACTGGTGCTGCCTTGAGATGTAAAAGCAAGTCTGGGGCTGAACAGGAGGTGTTGGCTTTGTCTCTTTCCAAGGAGTTCCCAAATCTGTTTACAATCAGTTCTCCATGCAGGTGTGGGAGTTGGTTTGGTTTGTGGGAGACCCTCAGGTGAGGGTCTGAGTCAACGGCAGCACAGCCAGAGACTCTGGGTTCTTGTGACAATGATTTCTGTCCAAGAGAGAACCCAAAATGTCTAACCAATAAAAGAACTGGGAAACTTTCCAGAGTTTTACCCTCCAGTAAGATGATGAACAAACGTTCATCCATTTCAATTGAATGATGCTGATGTGCACCATCTTGCAAAATCGCAGGCACTCTGTTGCTAGATAGCTGCTTCTATCAGCCTGACATTTCCTGAACAAAATTATCTTCCAGAGAACTGAACTGGCAAGTGGAGGGGAAGGAAGTATTGCAGGACTAGATTTATATCAAGAAGCTCCTGTTGCTGATGCACTGATGATAGGAAGATAAAACATATTTCCTTCGCATCATCTGGAGACTGCAGATGTTCCCCATTCCATATGCCGAAACTGCAGAAGAAGCTGAGAGCTGAATTATGACCCACAGAAATCTAAATAAATCATCCTTCTGTATCAGAGTGACCAAGAGACATTTTTCCCTCCTGGAAAAGGATGAAATTATTCAGCCTTTCTTAGTCTTGCATCTTTTCCAATAAATCCACCTTAGTGGCAGATTTCATTGGCTGCAATAAAGGAGGCAAAACCCATACCAAACTGCCAAGAAACTAAGAACAGAAAAGAGCAAAGAAGGAAAACTCAGAGAAGACCGCAAGACAGCCACTGCCTAACTGACACTAAAGGTGAGGAAAATCTGGATTAGCTCCTGAAAGGCATCACTGAATTGTTTACCAGAAGTTTCTCCGCGGGGCTTATTTGTGACAAAAAGATAAGAACGCGCATGCTTTAAGATTTTCTGAATGAAAACAAAAGGTTGTCTGTTTTGATCATCCGGCCATCAGAGATGACTTGGAAAAAATCTTGCTGTGCCTGTAGAAATGAAAGAGATGTGATGGGTGGGAAGAGAACCCTAACAGTGTCCATCAACTATCATTACTGTATGGAAAAGAAGCAGGCAGGGGAACTTTTCTGGATGCAGGTAGCTCAGCGTCAGCAATGGAGGAAGTGTAACTGGGGAGAAGGAGTGAGTAATTTGCCCTCTTGGACTATGTGGGGCTTGCCTTTAAAACTCAGGTGAAGACTGGTATCAAAATACATGAGACATCAAGAAACCTGAACTTTAGAGCAGGTGCTGCCAGGATTCTATTTTGGTTTCTGAAACCCTAATATTACAAACCATAGTAGAGTCAGGCCCTAGAAGCTGAACCATAACCAAAAGAGTGCTGCTGGTGACTATCAAGAGCTGGAAGTCAGTGTGGATACTGTAGCTTTTTACCTTAGGGACAGTACGAAATTAAGAGGAAAATCCAGTATTAAAGAAGAGGATCCTGAGAAAAGGATGTCCTACAAAAAATGCGGTCACTACAGGTTATCTAAGTTCTCTAGCCTGCTTACGGATGAAGGTGACTTTTGCCTTTTGGACAGGGTTTTGAATCTGATTTTGTTTCATGTTGAGCAGAACTTTTAACAACTGTCTTACTGGAACTGAATCTGGAGAACGCTGCTCCTGGACCTCCCACCAGAGGCTGGCGGTCTCTGTCCCCAGATCCGTCCCCATAGTTGGTTACTGAGGGTATCTGTTGGCCTCAAAAGCAGTCAGGAACTGGAAGAGCCAAGAAAGTCAAACCCTTTGCTCACCACAAAGAGAGAGGAAAAGGCACATTAAGGTGGCATGTGGAGATGCATCTGTGTCAGATGTTGGACAAGAACTGCTACAGTGCCAAAAGTATTTCAGGTGTGCAGTGTGATTAATCCAGATTAGCCTGGATTAACTTCTAGGCCTTCAACCTCACTTTCACAGTTTTGCCTTAAACCAGATGGAAAAACTGCGTGAGATCATCCATTGCTCATCTCTGTGTCAGCACCAGATGACACATCATCATATGTACCGTCCATCCTGATTATTACCACCTCTGAGGGATGAAATTTCCAACCTCTGCCCTCAGGACTTCCTTATTTCTTAACAGCTCCTTCTCTCAGAAAGCCTTTGCCTGCAGTAGGCCTGGCTGTTATTTAAGCTCTCAGTCCACCTAAATCAGACCACGAAAAAGTACCAGAAGCTTGACATTCACACTCTGACAATATGGATAAAGAGAAAATTGCCCAAGCTTGATCCTAATGGATGACCCTTGCCTCTCTTAGCGATTTTCCACCCTGTACCACTGCATACATTAGCAATTTCTCTTGGTCCAACACCATGCAAAGATGCTTTTGAACATTAAAAAACCCCCATGGGTCTCTTGATGTAGAAAAGGGTACAGAACTCCATTCTGGGGTCTGAAGCTCCATGAAAGACAACTCAACACCCCTTGCCACAGGTCTGGAGCCTTGCTGGAATGATAAAATCCTTGCTGCACTTTGTTGTTTCTCCTACAACCTCAGGCCACCGCTGATTTTACAAAACCAAATAACTGGATGCTGAAATAGCTATGAAATGACGCAGAAAATTTCACCCACATTTACTATTTCATCAGGAGAGAAAGACACACAAGTGAAAGCAATGACTGTATATCACTTTGTATTTAGATATAATTAAAATATCTTAAGACATATATGTAGCTGTGGCAGCACCATAATTGACTGCTGGATAGGTATAAGACATGCAATTCTTCCCTAGTAAAACTTTTCTTCTTTTCCAGCACCTCCTTTAAATTAGGAAGTGAAAGCCAGGTTCCATAGTTTTCACTGGCTTATTTAATTACAGATTTTCATCATTAGTCTAACACATAACGTCTCATTTCTTAAGCATGAATAATAAATGGCTCTGTTGATTTAATTGTCTTCTGATGAATCCCATCTGTATTTGGAAAAATAAAATATTTCTACTGTTTTTCTACAAAAAAGAATTATGAATATTGGCCAAATTTGCCCCCAAAGATACCTTTCAGAAACATTCCTTCTGTTTAGCTAGGCAATCAGTTCCTTAAGTATCCGTTAGGATTACCTTCTTGCCCTTAAACAGCAATCAGACAAGTCATCTCCATCAACATAACAATTACCTCCATCAGCGAGCCAGCTATGTCCATCCAACAAGCAAACAAACCAAACTGCAACAACAGCCCTCGAGGCCTGAAGCTGCAAAGAGCTCTCCAACTCTGCCAGCCTTCGCTTTGGTCCCACAGTCCTTCGAGGACTGAGGCAGCTGGTTCCCATTGAGGGGAGAGGTGCCCTAAAGCCTTTGATTCTCTGGCCCTCATGGAAAGGTGCTCAGCATCCTGTGGGATCAAGCTCTGCCAGGCTAATAGGGAACACTGACCGCACATTCCCCCATTCTGCATGGAAGAGACAGTACCACTGGGGTGGAGTTACAGTGAAAAATGATGGAATACCAGAGGGGTCTGGAGAACAAGGGCAACAGCGAGAGCAAGGCCTTGTGTGCATGCATATTAAGAAATGCCCACTGATTTCACAGGCATAAATTTAACATGCCTCCTCAAAGTTGAACCTGTTGATCAGAGTCTCTCTCATACTTGTCCTGGAAACATCATAAGCAGACAGAAGACTTACCAAACATGCTGAGAAATGGATTCCTTGAGAGCAAATATGCCCATGTCAAATCACCAAGAGTCCCAAATTTCTGCCAACACATTGTGCTGGCCCCTGCTGGGATTAACTTCAAGCAGTAGATTGACATGAACACTAAGGGGTCCCCTCATATCTCTTGCATCAAAGAGCCACCTCAAAACCAACATCTTGCTGGGAGTTGCCTTGGCTACACAGCCAAAGGAACACAGTGTCTTGTGGGGGTTGAGTGGCGAGAGGATGGGGGATGTCACCAGATATAAACGGACCGTTCCAGATTGACCCACGGCATCAATCAGGAACCATGCCCAGTGATCTTAAATGGGCAGCCCCAGGAACCAGGAGTGATGGCACAACTGCTGCCCCACTCCACATCCCACAGGCAGCCCTATGTATCCCCCTGGGGAGACCCAGTGTGGAGGCTCATGCTTGCTGGATCCAGCAGGCCAGGTCTTAAGGGATTCCAGCATGGGAGATCAGGTATTCCTCTCCTTTTCACCAGCAGAGCCTCCTCATACTTTTGGCTATTCCTGTTCTGACAATAAACAGGTAATATCTACTTTTAAAAAACCTCCTTATAGCTAACTAGGAGGTTATCAGGCTGGCTGCCAGTGATTCCACACAGGCCAGAGATGATCTTTGGATCATCTCTGACCTCTGTGTGCATCATGTCTTTGGGTCCTGCAGCTTCCTCTGGTCAGTGCTGAAGGCTGCTTCTTCTGCCCTCAGCTGCTACATCTCAGCAAAATGTGCTATCTTTTTCCAATTCATTCTTCTTTCACACCTTCCTGAGGGCAAGTGGTTGCTGCCTGGGCATAGAGAAGTTTGCAGGATCCCAGAGACCTCAGTGCTCCTGGCACCATCTCCTCCACCTATCACACCAGGCACCATTGCCCTGGCAGGCAGACTGGCTGTCATTTGCAAGTCACAACTTCACACCTTCGCTGTGGAGAATTTGCTTGCTTGACATGGGAAAATTTGCCCTCAAGAAATCTGTGTATTATCTTAGTCTAGCCAGAAAACACAACCCACCTCTAAGCACAGGGGGTGAGTTTGGATCCACACAGCTGGCTGAGAGGAGGACAGATCTTGCATCTATCTCCTTCCTCACCTCCCATTATTTGATATGCTCACCTGGTGCATCTCATTTCTGAGCCCTCAGTGGGAGGATAGGGTAGGCTGATCTGCATGCCAGTATCTGATCTTAATGGCAAAATACCGATGTGCCAGTCATAACCAGAACCTGCGCATCTAAGAGAGTTTTGTGTGTGCTGCCTGGAAACCATTCTGCCTCCAGAGACAAGAATGCTCCGTGTGTGTGCTTGCACACATTAAATGTTTACGCAGGCGTGTGTGGGTGTGTGAACACGGGTACATGTGTGCGTATGCTCACACGCATATCTTCCCTGTGCATATCAATCCTGCTGCTCTGCAGCCCACATCGATGGGCAGGTGTGTTCCAGCCAAATTCTCCACTTACGGCTGGCCTTGAATTTGCACTACTAAGTGCTTGGGAGGAAAAAAAAAAAAAAAAGTGCAAGATTTGCTGTGCCATGCGCGCTTTTATCTGCCCTACAGCTGTTCTTAGCTCACCCTGCTGAGCAGAGGACGGCAAGCCCCGGAGGGGCTGAGGTTCCAGCCACCCTTCTCAGGCTGCTCCCATGCTTTTCAGTTTGCATGAAGAGTTTTGGGAAACGCTGCTGTAGCAGCTCCCGCAGCTGCTCCTGCATGTGCGGCTCTTTGGGCCCGGAGCGAGCAGAGCTTCCAGCGGTCGTTAGGAGGAAGCAGAGCACCGCGCTCCGTGTGCGGCAGCGCAGGCTGCCGCCTCTCCTCCTCTTCCTCCCCGTCCGCCCTGACACGTGTGACCAACTAAGCGACAAAAGACACTGGGGGATGTCTTGAAGCTGGCACAGAGGGTACCAAATCTTTCCTACCCCCTTCTGTCAAGCCTGAGGAGACACCCCGCAGTCAGGCAAACGCTTCCAGTCGCACATGACTGTGCTCATGTCACTGACGTGCCAAAGCCGCGACGATCATCTGGGCACAGGATGCTGCTGCTGCTGCCGCTGAAGTGTCGACACAAGGAGGCACAATAGCCTCCTCCAGCATCCCTCAAGTTTGCAGAGGCTCCCGTTTGACACCAGCCCCTGCTCTCCGCTGTGGTGGTGCAGGCTCTGGAGGGGCTCCCGGCACTAACCTGGAGTGGGTCCAGGGCTGTGTGGAAGCTCGGGGCCAGCTCTATCACTCATGCACGCACGCACGCACGCACAGAGCCACGTCTTTTCTCCGGTGAACTCTACTGGCACTCGGCAGGAATTTCATTTGGATCAACTACTTAATATTCTCCCTCCTTCCTTAGAAACCAGGCTGCCGAAAAATCCTTCCAGCCAAGGCCCCTCCTTTCCTGTTTGAACCACCCTATCCCTTCCTCCCCCGTACACACACACACCGCAGAAACCCAGCTCTCTTGCTGGCCCCTGATGGATTTCCCTCTCTCTTTTTTTTTTTTTTTTTTTAATATATTGTTATTGTTGTTAAAACTCCAGATCAAAAGAAAAATAGAGATTTTCCTGTTTAGTATCTGAGGTTTTGCAGGCCTGTTGATACTAGCTTTCACCTTGACAGCTCGGAGCTGCTTCGCACAATGGACCTGCAGCTTGCACCAGCCGGGTCCCTCCCAGAGTGACACGTGCACAAGCCAGTGCATCCAAGCGCCCTGCTCCCATGACCCCTGCCCTAACCCTCACACTCACCCCGGATCTCGACATGGAGCTGCCCACCTGCCTCGTCACATCCCCTTTGCTCACCCCCTGAAGCTACACATCCCCAAATGTAGAGCAGACGAGTAAGGGAAGGGGGAATGGGGTGGGGGCAAGTATGTTGGGGAGCAATAAAAGACAGCACCAAACACCAGCTGCAGGAAATTTGGGCTCGGCAGAACTCCTCCTCCTCCTCCTTTAAGCTGATGCAGCAAAGATGATTTTCTTAGGGCTAATTCTGCACACCCCCCCCCGCCCCCCTTTCCCCTCCTGGTTATCGTTGGCTCACGGTTTCATGAGGAAACTTGCCAAGTCTTGCTCGCTTTCTAGAAAGAGAGCAGGAATGAGAGAGAAGGAAATATTTGACAACCTTTGTTTTTCCATGAGCCTTTTTAGGGCGGCAGGCTCCAATCTGTGCCCTCCGCTCCCCAGTGCTCAGCCTGACCTTGCTGTCTCAGCAGGAGGAAGTCTGGCAGGAGCACAGGGGAGAAAAATGGAAAGACGTGGTATATTTCAAAGGAAACCTAAACAAAACAGAGAAAACCCAGAATCCTGCAGCCTGTGCCATAAATGAAGCTCATTCATATTTTTTTACCAGGAACAGCCAATTGCAGACGTGATGTTTGGCTTTCAGTAAAGGACAGTGTCTGACTGTTGTGGCAGGAAGGACTACAGGGACCATCCTGTCAGTACCAACATATCCATCTACTTAAAACAAGCCCTGCTAAGGCTCTTTAATCCTACACTTGCTTTCATTTCAGACCTCTCAGCAAACCAGGAGGACATTCTGCTCATTACCTCTAGCATTCCTCAGTACCACTGTTCCCAGCATGCATATGAGGAAACTGAGGCATGGTACCCGCAAGCATCTCGTCCCCGGGCAAGACATCTGCTCTACAAGAGACCAAAGCCTGGCCTCCCAGGCTCTGGCTCTTGCAGTGCTGCTTGATGCATTTCCACCTTGTCCATAAGGAGGAAAGCATCTGCAATTTTAAACTTGGCCAGCACGAGGGCAGAAATAGATAGAAATGCAGTTTGATCTAGTCTTCACCACTGTGACATAGTTTATTTTGCAGAGTGCTGATTTTTTCTCAGCGGTTTGCAGCTCAGGGCCAATTTTGGTCATTGATAGATGGGAAAGCCAGGCCAGCTTCCCCAGCACACGGTCCCTGTGCTGCTGGCCAAACTGGCAGAGGCCAGAAAGTTCAAGTCAAACTTAATTTCTTTTCTTGCCCTGTTGCTTAGAAACATGCCTATGAAAATATACTTTGTTCTCACACGCTACCACTCGAATGCCAAGTGACTTTTTTTCCCCTCTCCCATCCTCAGGAATTCCTGATTTATTTTTTATTTCTTTTTTGCAACTGCATAAATCTCAAGAGGAGCCTGCTGGTCTCCTGTGGCTTCTTGCAGCAGCCTTTCCAATTCAGGCTCATCTGCTCTCTGTGAATAAAATCTGTCGAAAAGAGGCCCCTGCGGCACTCAGGAGTCCAAACTGGAAGTGCAGGTAGTGCCAGGGGGTTGGTTTGTGTGACAAACCTGCCGCCACTTTCCTGTCCCTCCTCTTTGCTCATTCAACGGCTGTTCCCCATCCCAAGAAAATCAAAAGCAGTGGAATTACAAGGGACCTGGCTAAAATTTTCACACAAAGCACCTGCTAAGGACCAGTTTCTAATGGAAGCGCAAGGCAGGTTGAAACAGAAGGAGATTCATGCTGGGAGCCAAGTGCCAAAGCTTTTTCAGGTGTCTCTATGGGACACCCTTGGCACAGGCGCAAGGATGGGCCCTGCTGTCCTGCTGGGTTTCAGCTGCTTTGCCTTCTCGACCACACTGCCTGCCCCTGGCCACGCACACCCACGTGCAGAGTAAATAAACAGCAGGATGACGCCCAGGATACTTCGCCTATCTGCGCTGACAGCGGTTACTGCCCAGCTTCCTGGGCTCCATGGCAGCAACGTGGCTCCTGGCCTCACCCTCTGCTCCCTGTGCAGGTCAGCTCCCAACCCTCATCCATTCCAGCCACCCTTCAAAAAAACCAAGCTCAGCTTTGCTGTTTCTGGCTGATTAAAGGGAGTTTGGACATCTGATGTCATTTGAGGGAGGGGGGAAGTTATTACACGCAGAATTTGGTTTTGCTCTGAAGGATGGAGCGTAGCAACACAGCCACTGCCTGCAAGCTGCAAAGGGGAAAAATAATAAAAGCATCAAGATTTATTAGGTGCTAGAAAGGAGAAACGGATTCTCGTTTCATGGGTATAAGCAGACGCTTGCTAACAAGTAGAAATGACTTTTTCATGGACCAAAAAGTGAGGGTTTCTGTTTGTGCCTTTTTTTTTTTTTTTGCCAAGTGGTCCCCCGGCCATACGAACACCCTCTCTACCTCCCCTTCACACCGTGGCAGAAATACAGATGTATTTGGAGGAATATAGGGAATCTGTCCTCACATGAGCTACAGGATCCAGAAATGGGAGTGAAATGACTGCCAAAATGAAGGAGAGCTTTCTTTCATGCTTTTGTCACGTGCAAGGTGCAAACATTTCAGAAACTTGGCGTTGCACTGGTGCTGCTGTGCTCGCCTTCATGCTTGCTTTTAACCTGTTCTTTCCTGTTATTAGCCACACCACCATTATTTTTTGCAAATGCATATCCTGTCTCTAATGCACCTGTTCTCCTGACCTCCCTGAGCTAAAACCCATCGCCCAACAAAGACATCCAGCAGCTGGCAGACAGAAAGTGCAGGCTGTAGTGATTCCAAGGAGGCAGAGCAACAAACCTGGGGGTGGCTGAGGACTTTGGGAATGGGGCTGTTGGTTGTAAGGAGATGCCCTGCTCTCCTCTGTACTTCAATCTATAGAGATCAGCTCGGGCCCCAGAGCAAGGTGGAAGATATCGTGATAGACAGGTGTCAGGGAGAGGGTTGAAGACGGGGATGCAGGAAAGATGTAAAGGATGCAACTGGGGAAGGACTGGGATGCAGCTGTGACTAAGAAGGTGCATCTGGGAAGTGGGGAAAGAAAACCTTTCCACTGGCGATGGGGCAGTCAAGAGGCAAGGATGGAAGGCAGGGTGGGGGAGGCTGTGAAATGATGCAACAGGAGGTTTGACCAGAGCACAGATGGAAAGAAGGATGGGAAAAGTGTCAGGGGGCATGGAAGAACAGCTAGGGGGATGGAAGAGTACCCACAAAGATAGAAAAGCAGCGGGTGTAGGTGGAAGAACAGCTAGAAAGATGTGAAAGTAGCTGGAAAGGTGGAAAAGCAATAGAGGGGTAAAAGAGCAGCCAGGGGAAGTGGTGGTGGTGGAGCAGACAGGAAAGATGGAAAAGCAACCGGGAGCTTGGAAAAGTTGCTCGTGGAGGGGGTGGGGAGGAGAAAGAATGGGGAAAAAGCTACAGAGACGGAACAGCAGTCAGAGAGTGTAATTGTGAGAGAGAAAGAGAAAAGTCAGGCAGAAAGACAGAAAAGTAGCAACAANGCAGGGAAGACCAGTCAGTGGGAGGGAGCAGAAAAGCAAGCGGAAAGATGGAAAGGGAGCCGGAAAGACGGAAAAGCAAGCGGAGGGTCATGGAAGAGCACCCGGAACGAGGGAAAACGCAGCCGGGAGCTGGCGGTGGGGTGGAAAAAGCAGGCGGCAAGATGGAAAAGGAGCCGGCAAGGCGGATAAGCATCCGGGAGACCTGCGGATGGAGGCTCGGGGTCACTCACCGGCCTTGGCTTGCTCGCGGTAGCTCTTCTCGCTGAGGCAGACGGCGGTGCCGTGGAGCAGGGCGTGCAGCGGCTTCTCCTCGCCCTGGCGCGGCAGGCAGCGCAGCCCGCGGGCGCAGCGCTCGGTGTAGACGCCGCAGGGCTGCCCGGCGGGCAGGGCGCAGGTGAGGCAGCAGCCGCAGCCCGGCTCCTTCACCAGCTCGCAGCCCAGAGGCGGCGGGGGGCAGAGCGACAGCGCCTTGGCATCGCAGGGCTCGCACTGCACGAAGGAGCCCAGGCACCGCGACAGCCCCGGGCAGGCGCCCAGCAGCACCAGGAGCCGCAGCAGCATCGCGGCGGGGATGCTGCGGGATGGGGCGCGGGGGGCTGCCGGGAGCGGGCGGCGCTGGCTGTCCGCTTGCCCCTTCGGGGGCCAAAAAAAAAAAAGACAAAAGAAAAAAATTAAAAGAAAAAATTAAAGAATTTTAAAATATAAAATTCAAAAAGGAAAGTGCAGCCCCTGCTTGCATGCGCCCCACTGTGGGGTTTTTTCTCGAGGTGCAAGACCCTCCTGCTTTTCTTTTGGTGTTGGGAGGGGGGGGACGTCTAGATTTCCTTTTTTTTGTCTTTTTTTTCCTCTCCCCCCTCCGTTTCTCCTTTCAGCTTTTTCTCACCTCGAAAGGCGGAATTTGCACCGCGATCCGCGGGAGCGCAAAAAAGAGGGAGGGAAGGAGGGGGGAAAGGGAGCGAAGCCTGCAGGGGTTGCAACAGCCTACA
>VXAC01006717.1:862135-891718 GCA_013399225.1 Rhipidura dahli | reverse complement strand
AAAAAAAAGCAAAGTGGTTGCCACTGGGTTGCAGGGCAGCCTGGGCTGCGGGGAGGCTTGGTGAGAGAGGTTAGGGCTCTGAGTTTGGGGAGGAAGTGGAAGATTGAGCTAGCAGGGCCTGATCCTACGTGCGTGTGGGGCGTGGACCCCCATCTGGTGCCTGGGTAGCGGGCGGGCTGGGGACTCTCACAGCACCCGTGCGCTCCAAAGGTGAGCGCAGGAGGAGATGGCTGGGTGCCTGCCAGGGAGCTACTGTCGTCTGCCCGGGCCCAGGAAGGAGCCTTTGTGTGTGCAGGGTGCCCAGCCCTCCTCCCCTGTCCCTCTGCTCCTGGGCTATGTTTAAAACCGCAGTGAGGCTTTGCCCTGTGCCGGGGTGAGCCCCTGACACCCCTAAACAGCAAGGGTTAACATGGCCGGACAATGAGCAGAGGGAGGGCTGGGCTGCTTGTAGGGTCTGTGTTAGATTCCTCTTTGGAAAAGTTCGCTGTTGCTTAGGGCATGCCAGAAAAGAAGGGGAATTTTGCCATGTGAAGTCAAATTTGCACGTTTTAGCTCATTCTTGTGCCTCTTGCACTGCACAAAAATGAGCGGGGAGAGAGAAGAAAGGAAAAAAAATAAATAAGGCATTTTGCAAGTGCTCATCCCTTGTCCTGGGCAGCTTGGGGTTTGTTGTCTTTTGTTCCACCGCTGCATTCCTCAGGGTTACAGTTCTCCCGGCCCTGGTCCTTCTCACTTGCCTCCCTTGGTTCTCATTCATCGCTGGGAGCGGGGAAGCTGGAAGTGCAGGGAAGGGAATCTCCAAAACTGGGGTGTGCAGCCCCCGCAGCTGTGCTCAGGGGTTACACCTGGAGCAGGGGGCTGAGCTGAAGCAAGAGTGGGAGTCTGTTCAGAAACTCAAGCACGGGGGCATCTACCAGGGCAGTGGGAAATTCAAAGGGATCAGCTAATTCTGAGCGAGGTTTATGTGCGACTCAAGTCAACCCCCCTTCCACACAGGCACACACTCCTCCAAAGCTTCATATTCCCCAGGTTTCTTTTTAGATCAGTCATCTGTGCAGCTGCATTGCATGGATTTTGCCACTAGAATGCACCCTTATCTATGGTAAGAGGACGGATGGTTGCTTAAAAGCATTAACTCCTTCTTCTCCAAAATTTCCAGCTTAAGATTTTCTTTGCACCTTTCCGGTGTTCCTTGTTTTACTGCCTTTCTATCCCATATGGAGTCAGGAGTAAAGATCAAATTCCTCCTGTCCTTACCCCTTCCCCTCCAAAAAAGAAAGCCACACTTCTAAGCTTGTTTGGGTGTTTCTTTGCTTTTTTTTTCTACCAAGAGTTTTTCCAGAGATTTTATGTATGAATCTGTGCTTAGATCACAGTTAACTGCAAAAAAATAGGCGCCTTTAAGGTAAGAAAACCACTCCCCAGGGGTTTTATCTAGAAGTGCTTTAAAATGGTTTCTCCAGTTGACACTTAGGACTTTTGCAGCATATTAATTGCATCCTGCCGCTGTTTTTTATGAGAATCTACCACTGGTCTGAATGGGTGCTTTGCAGAAAACAGCACCAGGCAGAGAGTGAGCACTGTTCACCTGGAGATCTGGAAGCACTTTGTGAGAGGGCTCAGGGAAGGAGAAAAATGGCTTTCCTTATTCTCTCATCCACCCTGTAAGAAACAGAGTGCCCCGTACTAATACCTGGTACAGAGACAGTGAGAGTATCTGGAGGGGTGGAGAAGAGGTTTCACTCCCACTCCTACCTGCGAGACACAAAATGGTGAGGCATGTAGAGAACTGCCTCCATCAAGCCCAGCTGCAAGCCCTGGCATGGGAGGCTTGGGCACGGCTGGATTGCCACGGGGCAGAGATCCTGCGAGGGATCCCAGGGGAAGCTGCTCCAACTTAGGGCTGTCCGGGAAATTTCTCTTGGGCCAAAATCCAGGTCGTGTGAAGTTGTCTTGCAGCCACCCTCATTTCACTCCTGTGCTGTGCTGCGAGGACACTCTCCCACAAAAGCTTGCCTGGAAACTGAGTCGTATCCTCAGCCAGAAGATGACAATATTTCAGCCATGAGAGGTGCCTTCTTGGCAAGTTTCCCCCCCATTTATGAAAGCAGCCTCAGCCATGGGGATCTTAGAGCTACCACCTGTACTGAACTACTGACCCCACTGGTTGGGATGGAGTTGCAGATGACCCCCTGGTCTGTGCTCTCCAAGCTCTTCACAAGGTCTGTCTTTAATGGCATCTTCTGCTGACACCAAAAAACCCCCACTACCCTGGGAACATAAGACAGCCACAGGACAGTGTGCAGCGTATGGCTGGCCGTGAGCTGTAGGAGAGCCTGCAGCTAACAAAGATCACATTTCTCCAGGCTTGTGCTCTTCCAAGGGAGATCACAGTCATGTTTTATGTTTATAAGACATGCTCTCTTATTTCGAGGGAGTGAACAGAGAGCATTCAGGGGAACCAACATTTCTATTAGTGTCTTCTAGTGGATTTCATTGCTATAGGCTCTACGTGTTACATACAGCTCTGCTGCAAAAGGAGAAATAATTATTTGGAAAGCAGTTACTGTTCTTAACGTATCAGATATGTTACACTTCATTATGATAGTGTCAGTAATATGCAAAAACACTGACTTTCCTGGGTATGATAAAGATGATGGAACACATAGTTTAATCAGTTTGGGCTAATCTGTGTGTTTTGGAAGCACTTAGCACATAAAAAACATTCAGGCAATCTAGGAAGATTAAGAGCTGAATGACAGATACAAAAGTAAGATACTTTTTTCTTTTGCCTCCAGAACCACTGTCCAGTTTTTGTAGATCTGAAACTCATTAGCAAAATAATGCTTATACAGGAGAATGTATAATTTTTTTTCATGAGCCAGCTTTAAAAAACACTAAATAGTTGTGAAATCAGGTGTCTGAAGCATCGTTCTGAAAAAATAAAAAGCCAATACTTCTACAGTTCTTGGAAGGGAAAATGACAAGCAAAAAAAGTGGAACTGATGGGACAAGTCTGAGACAGAAGTGCAGAAAGGAGAGATGAGCACCAGCAGGAGGTGCAGATATCAACACAGTATTTCATTTTGCATGGAGACTGCGTTGAGTGTCAAAAGTAAAATGTGATTTCTTCCCAAGATAGTTGTTCTTCCCTTGGACGGTACCTTCTTGCTTGTGATGATAACCCCAACAAGTGTTCGCAGCTTCATGCTGGGAGCCCCTTTCCAGCAGGATCCAGCAGCCCATCCCGCAGCAGTGGATGTAGTAGAGCTAGTGAGGGCTAGGTGGCATACTGGATACGTTGCAGAGTCACCTCCAAGGACTTCCTTCCACATCCAGCAAGGGTTAGGCTGAATGAAATTATCTCTTTGCAAGCAGCTTTCTGTGTCATTAAAAAAACAAAGCAACCGATGCTTCCAGTGAAGACAGCATCAGTGTTTTGCTTTCTAACATGCCTCATGGGGGTATCAATTTTAAACCGCATGTAGAAATGGAGTCTCCCCCCACCAGCTCAGCGCCTGGGTGTTCCGCGGGGCTCTGTTGGCTCTGTTTCACATTATCAGGGCTCAGTTGCCAAGATTTCCAGTGACGACGGGTAACTGGGGTACCTCCACCTCCCAGTGGCCCACATGGGTCAGCGTGAAGTGCAAAATGGGGGGATCCAGTAAGCGAGGGACATCAGATCCTGGGCATCAGGAGGTCCTTCCTCAGAGGCTTTCACAAGGACTGAAGCATAGAGGCTAATACTGGATGTTTAAGTGATAGAGGCAGAAATAGCTCAGGGGACAAATTCCTCTTGCCTGAGCCCAGACGAAATTAATTTCTTCTGCTAACGGGGGAAAGACAGATGTTTCATCATGAGCAGACAACAGAGGTTCCCCTTTGCACCTTCCTGGCTGGAATGGAGAGCAGAGCTCCTTGTGTTGCTGGTGGCTCTCAAGGAGCCGAGCATGGGGCGAGAGGTTCAGTGCCCCTCCCAGCCCCATGAATGGCCCAGAAACAAGCAGGGCTGTGAGTCTCCTGCCCCACTGGCCATGCAATGGCCATGGGGCCCTGTGTGTTCCTGCTTCCTTGGGGCATTGGGGAAATGCAGTCTGGTTCTGGGGAGAGATGCTCGATGACTGGGGATGACTTGCAAGAGAAGCTTCAATTTCCCTTATCTGTGCAACAGGACTGCTGAGGCTTCTGTGTCTCAGAGGGGTCAGGGTGGACTTAAAGGGCTGTCTTTGTAAGTGGCTGGAGATCTTGTCGAGGTGCTCTGCAAGCTGGAAATATCCATGTGATTCACTCACTTTCCACCTCCACCTTCCCCCGCTTCATGCTGCCCACATTGTTTTTTTGTTATTAATTGTTTTAGATTCAGACAATGCCTCTCCTTTGGCCTCAGGCAGACACACTGGCTGAATCACTAAAACACTTTAACACACATCTGCTGAGGCAGCAAAACTCAGTATCTCCTTTTCTCTTTTTCTGCCTCTCCAGTATCACAGTCAAAAGGTGACTGAGACACAAAGTAGATCTGAAATTGGCTGAAAAGGGAAAGTGCTCCCAGCTGAAGTGCAAAAAACACCTGCATCTAATAAAAACAAATGAGAAACATCATCAATAACCAGGAGAAAAAGTAGTGTAAATAAAGAAAGAGTATAAATTCAGATGGTCTCTGGGAAACTTGAACAGATGCCCTAGCCTTCTGTCTTCTGGGGGTATTGTCTAGTTATTTACCTTGTAGTGCAATAAAATACAGGGGGTTGCCGTGTCTCTCTAGCATAGACCAAGGTGCTCTAGAAGCCTTGCTGTGCGTGTGGGTGCCATGGTGATGGGTGACACAGAAATACAACAGACTGTTGCTGTGGCAGGAGAGGGCCATCTCCTAGAAGAAGGAGTTGTCCTAAAAAAGATACTCCTTTCTGCCCTTGTAAGGTTTTACATATTCTAAGTATTTGGATGATGATTCAAGGTAGAAAATATGCTCGGAGTTTATTGAGAATCTCTGAGTCCCTTACAGGCTGTGTTGGGTGGAGGTGGGGTGTCCTTTACCTCTGTGGTGATGTACCTGCTGCTGGCCCCATGAACAGCAGTGAGGAGTACTTTACCTCGAGGAGATGACTCCTTACTGTGACCTCCCTCCAAGCCTGCTCTGTGCACGTTCATTCCTGAACCTTTGCATAGCGCCTGAGGAGCTGGCATGAAAATAACCTCTTGGAGCCCTGCTGATTTTATTTTTCTTTTTTCATCTTTCAACCACTCTGGATTCCCTTCTGCTCTGTGCATGAGCCAAGATGGATATAGGCTTTTCATCTCTTTTTGTGATGCCATGTGCCTGAAAATGTTCTTGTCTGAATGAATGTTACCACCAGCAACACACCAAAACCCCTGTCTGAAGGGCAAGGAGATGTAATTTTCATGGAGAGGCTCATGGGTGGGTGTCTGGCTGCACCATTGACAAGAGTGGGTATCGATGGTTTGGAAGCTTTCTAGGGGTGAGGAGACATGATCCCTATAACCTGATTCTGAAGAGCTCTCAAAAACCAGCCTGTTTTTTCTGCTGAGGTACTGCAGAAGTTTCCAGGGACATTCAAACTACTCTGGGATCTGTGGATAGCAAGTGCTGGCTGTTACTATTTACAGTCCTTTTAAACAGGGAGAACTCTACTGCCTGTGACTATCACACCTTGATTTCTTGCAGAGCTTTCTGCTGGTGGGATGCCTGTGTGCAGCTGTCTTCATTAAATACCCACAGTGAGCAGTTGTATTTTTCTAAGGACAATTAAGGTCCTCACTGAATTAATCCAGGCTGCAGCTTAGAGCCTCAGCTTCCATGATGTGAAAGGAAAATATCCTGTTTCTGTCCCATCCCAGACACAGTCATGGAGCCTCATCCCTGAAGGTCTGCAGAGTGGTGTAAGGTCAGAAATGCGTGTAGCATTTCGGGGTCCTGCTGAGACACTGGGGACAGCAGGTTCTGTGACAGTGGTACTGGCTCATGCAAGACTGGATGGAGATGGACCCAAACCAGAGGGGCCCTCAAGCCCTGCTTGGATACATCCTCTTCTCAGCCACCAGTAACTGGCCTGGATGTGGAATCATGATTATATCCCTGAAGTAATTCCCTGGACTTCTCCTTACCCCCACTCTATAATTATTCATAGTTATTTTCTAATGGCTGTCCTACCACTTGTTTTCTTTCTGGCTTTCTTTTTCTTCCGAGTAATGAAAACACATCAATGGCCTTCCTCCAAGAACAGTTATTAAAGCCATCACCCCTGCCTATCCGCCCTCCCCTCGTTTAAAGCCTATCAAGCTCCACTGGATTTGTGGCCAGAGTTTGCATCAAATTACTATTTTAGGGCTGCCAAAATAAGCACAACCAGAAAGTTGGGAAGGGCGGGGGGAGGGGGAAAGAAGAATAGGGAGAGAAAGTTATAATCTTCCCATATCACTATTAATTACATTTATAATAATTATACTTTTCCAGACGGTTACACTGCTGACAAGCAGGAGGATCAGCTCTTGCAGGGCAACCTGTGTGTGTATTTTGGCCTTTGCTTTCCCTCTACAAAAAGTACTTTGTGATGTGCAGCTGCTGCTGGGACACCTCTGTCCCCAGTGGGATGGAGAAGACAATGTGCATGGACAGGGAGCATGGATGGCTTCACTCCCTCGATGACAGAGCTTGCTCCCACAAACAGGTCCCAGCTTGACTTGCCATATTTGCCACCTCCTCTGAGGCTGAATTTCAGTGCCTTGTTTTGTTAACTCAGTCCCCAGCACAGCAGAGGTGGGGTGCAGGATGCGGGACTGGGGGTGATTGTCTAAAGCTGTTGCTCAGGGCAAAGAAGTGTGCTCTCTCGTGGCTCTGGACTGAGCTGTGCCTCCTGCCCATCTCCTGGGAGCATGCTCTTGCATGGGTGGATGTGGTGGATGGACACAGTGATTCGGAGTGGCTCCCACAAGTCAGACTGTTCCTCATGTGTCAGAGGATATTTAGTTATTTAAAGGGGTGTAGCAATTAAGAAAGAGAACAGAGATGTCAAAAGGCACTTTGCTTTTCTCCAACCAGCTCCTTCTGGTGCCTCTCTCTAAGGCCACTGTCCTCCCCAGCCTCCTGCAGTGCCGAAATCCCTGACAAGGGTCTCCCTTGCACTGCAGCCAAAGTTGTTCTCTCCTCTCATTGCCTTTGCTTGACATTTCCTGCTTAACACCCCCCTCCTATCCTAAGTCAGAGGTGTGAGGACCCAAATACTCATCAGAATCAAAACCTCAAAGGCATTAAAATAACACATTTTGTCATTGACCCAGTTATCTCCATTTTCAGAGCTCTCTTACTTCAGACACATCAAAACTTTGGATCTCACATATTCTCACCTGTAATGTGATATATTTTATGTCTTCTACCAAATGCCCTCCCTAAAACTGTGTATTACACAGGCCCCTCAGTGAAGAACAGAAACACCCTCTTACTAGTGGGGAAACATTTTTATACAACATCCACTTTGTCTCCAGCCTGTGAATCCTGATCCTCCAGGGTAAACTAAAATAATACCGACTCTTGAACTAAAATTCATAACTCTCCTGCCTGTGACAAATCACAGCCTCAACTAGAGATATTAATTTTATGGCATATTACAGCTTCTCCTGCAATTTACCTGTCCCCCAGGATTCTAAAGGCAATAATTATCTCTCCGCCTGCCATCCAGGACCAACAGCTTCTTCACCTCCCCTTTTCCGTCTTCCTCCTCTGCTTTCCAGTTGCTGGCTCCCTTAAGATGGACAGGCATAGCCATCACAGCAGAGAGACGCAGGTGGTGTTTGTGAGCCAGGGACGGATCTCCGTGGCACTCCTGACAGATGGCTTGCAGCGGTGGTCCCCTTGCTCTCTCACTTGTGCAGTAATTGCAAAAGGACACAGAGCAAGAGCTGAAAGGCCCCACTGCCACTCTGCCACCCTTACTTCCTTGGTGGTGGGAGGCATTTTCACCCTTTGAACAACACATCCTTTCCCCTTGTTTTCCCTAGGAAGCATCCAGCCTCCCTTTTCTGCCCTGCTTGCTGCCTGGAAGAGCAGAGCATTGCTCGTGGATGCCCCAGCAATAGTCCTTGCCACCATCTGATTGAACAGCCCTGGGATACACTGGTCCATAGGGTTGAGACTGGCCCTAGGATTGTTTCACCCAATGTTAAAGGAAGTAATGAGTGGTATTAAACTAAATGCATAAAAAGTAGTATTAAAGCACGCACCTGAAAAAGGTAGTTGAAATAAGAGTAGAAGCAACAATCCAGGAAGGAGGTGAGGGAAAACAGTCTGTGCCCAGTACAGAAATAGTGAGGCCTTCAATGTACAAGTGTCTCTTGGGCTCCCAGACTCAGAGTACACATCAAAGGCCTGAACTTGGTCCAAACCATCATTTCAATTCTTTTCCCCCTGCCCTCCTCCCTTTTTCTTTTTTTGAGGAGGGAATGTCCACAGCCTCTTGTGAACCAAGTTTCACAGCCTGGGGCATGTGGCTTTCTCTGCAGTCTTCCTATTTTTCTTTCACAGCCATGCTGTGGTAGGCTGAGGGAGAGGGAAAGTCAGAGCTGCTTATGCCTTGCACTGGTCCTGACTCCTCAGAAGAGTCACTGCGAGGTTGAGTGAAGCACATGGGTCTCACAGCAGGAGCCAGCACCCTCGTGGATCTTAGCTGGGAAGAGCATGTGAGTCTTGTGCTTTTGCAGCCTGGGGAAATGTAGTGACTCAACACACTCGTGCCAGTGGGTGACATTGTTGTGTTGGGATGCATGTGTCGGCATCAGGAATTAATTCAGTATTCCCCCTGCATGTCAGGCTGACAGGAACTCGCTCAGACCGAAGGCATGCTCCTGCACACGTGACGTCGCGTCTTTGAGGGCACTTCTTGCAATGGTCCCGGGAAAATGCCAGCCAGCTGTGTGCTGCTTGACAAGAGGAGGGTGATGGCAACAGTGGGCAAGGAAGCACAGCCCTCCTACAAAAGAAAATTCCAGGAGAGCTGCTCCACAGCTTGGGTTGCACATTCCACTGGGATCCATGGGCCTTTGGTCACCATCCCTCTCTCTGAAACAAGTCTGGTATAAATGATGCCTTAAAATACTTGGCTCCCTCTAGGGCAGTTAATTTTCACATTTCAAATGGGAGCCTGAGATTGAACCAGTGAGTGCAAAATGGGCAACAGATGGTTGAGGGTTCGAGTAAAATGTAGACCAACTTGACAGGGTAGACTCAGAGGACAGTGCCATAAAGAGCAGGCAATTTACAATAGTTAGGAAGAGGAGAAGGGATCTCCATCTCCTACGGTGTAAGGGAGCTGGAGAACCCTTTCTTGGTCACTTTTGGAAGGACCACAGTTAACAAGCATTCTGGCAATGATGCCAGCTCTGCCAGCATTCATATACCAGAGTGATGGATTGTTCCTCAGGACAAGAACTTTATCTGTGAACAAAATTCTCTGCATGAATTTCAGCCAAAGGGGGAAAAAAAAAATCATTCCTCCCACGTGCCTTCATTTTTATGGCCCATTTGCACTCTTTTTCCGGAGTTTTCAGCAGCCTCTTCAATCTTCCTGCAGAAATCCCCAAGGACAGTCTGATCCAACATAAACTTTAGTGTAGCAGCTTTCCCAGGTGACTGGCTCCTGTAGCTGTTCTCTGTGCTCTAGCTCTGCCTGAAGTCACTACTTGTTGCCAGATCCTTGATGCTTTTCTGAGATCTCCAAGTCTGTGAAAAGCACGTTTCCTGATTTCCCATCTCTTCCTTGATGTCCTTCTTGTCTGCCTCTTAAAATCTCATCTTTCCAAAGCATGGCCAGAGTTTTCAGATCTTGTATGTCACACTCTCCACTGAAACCCTCCAAAATTTGCACATATTTCAAGTGTAATGGTGCACAGTTTTGGAGGACATCACAGTTAGAGTCATATAAGACCTTAATCTCATCCTCAACTTTGCTGAAATTCATAGAATCAGAGCACAGTAGAATAGTTTGGGTTGAAAGGGACATTAAAGGTTATCTCATTCCAACCCCCTGCCATGGGCAGGGATACCTTCCACTAGACCAGGTGCTCAAAGCCACGTCCTGGCTTTGAACACTTCCAAGTGTATCCACCCCTCCTTTGGGCAACCTGTTCCACTGCCTCGCCACCCTTGTAGTGAAGGAATGAAAACAACTCTTCCAAATGAATGTAGTAGCTTATCCTTGCAGACATCATACCATCTCTCCTTACATGTTTAAAAGTTGATTGTCTGGTTAAAAGTAGTTGTGGAGCTATTTTGTGGTTAAAGTTAGGTGTGGAAGATCTGAAATGTTCCCAGATCTGAGAGTTTTGGTGGATGTTGAGAAATTCTGTCCTTTCCAGGGTCAGTTGACCGAGTGGTGACTGCTTCAGTACTCGCAGTGTTCCTCCAAAACAGCCTGGCTTTTGTGCCTTGGAGTTCACTGCTTTTCCAGCAGGCTTGGGAGCCCTTTGGGCTGGTGGCTGCTCAGCTTCCAAGGCCAGGCAGGAGCGGGTGGCTGCAGTCACCCCAGTACAGCTGCAGCCTGCATGGAATGTCTTAGGCTTGGTCATGCCTGCATCTCTTCCAGCTGATGGATGAGCCAGAAAAGCCACTCTTCTAGCTGAAGAGGTTGCTGAAGACTGGCCTTTGATAAAGTATGGACTTGGGAATTCTGTTCCTGGAGCTGCCTGGCTACAGTTTTAACCAAGCATGATGTGTGGCTGCTGAGTTACAATCACTAGTCTTTTTTCTCTCTGCCATAAAAAGTTTCCATAAGCACTGAGAAGCAAGATCTACAAAAAACCTCAACAAAACAAACTACCAAAAAAAGGCAAACAAAAAAAAAAAACCTCTCTGTTGAGGGAAAAGATTAGTTAAGTGACTACATTTCCTGTACATCAAATGGCTGAGGACATGCAGGTTTCCCAGTTTCCAGGGCACTGTAAAATCAAACACAATAGGAAGGGGGAATGAGATTAATGGGAAAAGTGTCATGGTCTGCTGTCAGCCAGAGCAGTCTCACCAAAAGAGATGGGACTGTGCCAGTGAAGGCATGAGCAGGATTTGGCTTTGAATCTGTTAAATGAGGATATTACCAGAGTACCAGATTACATAGCCTAGTTTTCTGAAACCAATTCTGCTAAAGTAGAAAGGATTTGTTAGGAGGCTGCAAGGTCAGGAAAGCAAGATTACTGGTTTAGCAGCCTTCTGCTGTGCTGGGGACCCCAGGCGATGGTGAGCACAGCTCTGCCCAGTGTTTCACATCTTTTGCTTTGTCATTTAAAGACTTGTAAAAAGGACAACGAGACATTCTCCTTTCTTTCTCTTCAATATTTGCGCAGTTGGAGTAATTCTTACTCTGTACTTTTTTTTTTCCTCCTCAGAAAACAAGTGCTTCAATGCCCTTATTTTCTAAATAAACTGAACATGCCCACACAAGTGCACCCACGAATCTGAGCAGCCCAGAGCGCATGACCACAACAACGAACCATTTTGTAGCACAGTCTTCATGAATATCCTGTTCAGACCAGCTGAGCCCCCTGTTCATAAACAGCTCTATAGTTCCTGTTAACCAGCAGCCCTCCAGTAATGATCCGTTCTGTTCAGCCCTGTACCCTTTGGTGACCTCCCAATAAAAGACCCTACTATTGCTGCGCAGCTTGGCCACAATTAATCAGCGTAGCTCTGGGCTTGCAAATTACTTTCACCATTGCCAGCCATTACTTTCGAGTGACCCTACAATAACAAATCGAGATCCACTGCTGGCAAAATAGTCAAGGTTGGCTTTTTTTTTTCTAAATCCCTCAAAACAGCTCTCTAAATAATTTTTTCCCTCTCCATTTCAGAAATTAAAAGGTTTAACCTGAGCACAAAGTAAGAGTAATAGGGGGAAAAGGCAGAGATCACTTTTAATAGGTTAATTGTCCAGTCAGGAAAAAGAAGGAACACCCAAAGTCAGTCTGGAGGATCCAAGTCACAGATCACATCGATGGAACTGCAGAGTGTGTGTGTCCCCACTCCAGAAGAGGAGGATGTCACCCATCTGGTGCTTGGGCATGTCTCTTGCCTGAGTGATGCCCATCTGAGGGCTTAGGAGATGCTGTGGCAGCTGTGCTGAGGAGTGTGCTCGCAGTTCCATAGCACAGTCACATGCTGGTGCTTGAGACCCTGCCCTCTTTAGCTTCCATGTGCAAGTGCAATCACAAACCTCTGGCTTGTGCTCTTCCACCCTCCCTGCTCTTTCTGGGTTGGTTTTGCTGGTGGCCAATGCTGTGAATGAGTCACTTTTTCCTATAGTGGGTAGTTAATTTCCATCTCTCTTCTTTATCTGGTTGCCAGTTTTCAGGAAAACTGTAGAAATGTTGCACCTTGGAGCACTCTGCAGTGCTGTCAGATTGGGTTGAGATGGGCCAGTGGGTTGAAAAGCTACTGTAAAGTCATGGGGACATGGAAGTGCCCATACCCTTAAGCATAAACATGACTGAGCACCATTCAGTCTGTGGTTTCTGGTGTCACAGCATTGTGGTGGCATTTTCACTGTGTTCTTCATATGCTTCCGCCAAAGTCAGAGTCAGGAATTTGTCCTCTCTCACCTTGTTTTAGCACCTGGGGTGGAAATGAATTTTAAAAGCAGAGAAAAGCTGTCAGAGACTGAAATACTGTGGCTTATGACTTAAATGTTTTCATGAAGGACTTTCAAAACTGTATTACAAAAGCTGCAGAGAAGACTACCACACCCTGAATGGGGCTCTGAGAAGCCCAAGACCACTCATTGATGAAGATACATAAAATGTCGACTCAGCGCTGGGGATGTTCACTTCTTCTCTTTCTTTCTTTCTTTTCTCTTTCTTTCTCTTTGCCTCTTTGACTATTAAATAAAATACATCATTTTTTTTTGGCACCAACATTTAACCTTGTTTGGTTTTATTCCCATTTTTGGGGATATTTTGAACCTTCAAAATTTTATACTCAGAGACTTCGTATATGTTTTATACTCAGAGACTTAGTTTTCTTTGCCCTTCTGGGTGTCAACTGGATTGTAACATTTTATTGACATAGTCAGCAGGATGCCTTTAAAATGAGAGTGTTTATTCCAAAAAATTAATGAATTGCTAATATTTATGATCGATCATTTTCTTTGTTGCTTTGTTTGTCTGTTTGTATTTAAGTAAAGTGCACATTGAAAGTTTCTTTTTTAATTTTAGGCAAGGTATCTTTCCAGAGAAAAGGAGTGACATTTGGAAATGAACTGTAAGGGGCACCCTCTGGGAAGTTCACTCTGTGTTTGTAACCTAACTTTGCAGAACCGTAACTTTGAGACTTGTAACTTTGAGATTTTTAGCTTTGAGCTTTGTAACTTGGGTAAACACTAAGTGTTCTTGAGGTGTAAGGAGTAGGACCTTGGAAAATATTTTATAAGGGCCACCCCTCGAGAGAGACTACTCCAGTGTTGGTTTGGTGTAAGAGGTTCCTTCCCAGGGAGAGGAGTGAGACTTTTGAAAACGAGCTTTACGCAGGACTACATTAAAATGTGTACATTCAAAGTTCTTTCCATTTTATACTCAGAGACTTAGGTTTTTTTGCCCTTCTGGGTGTAAACCGGATTGTAACAGAAGCACAAAGAGCTGGCACACAGTGGGGTCTTGGCTCTGATCTCTCCAGAGCCACTGACTCACTCTGTGATCTTCGGCAGAGCTGTTGACCTGCTCGTGCTTTGTGCTACACAGCTGGAAAATTGAGTTAAAAAAAAAGCGCCAATGGGAACTTAACTCAAAAGAGCAGATGTACAGATTTTCTACATAAACAAATCACCCAGGCCCTGCCACTCCAGTTTCCCCAATCCTCCTCTCTTCTTTGCACCTTATAGTTCAAGCAAGAAGCAGTTTAAAGTGGAAAATCTGGGGCTGTGTTTTCTTACACATTCTGGATCCTTCTTTAACTGTGAAAATGTTCAAAGTGAAAACTTGACCTGGCAACAGTTTCTGAATGACCTCGCTCTGGCTGTGAAATCCACTTCAGCTTTGCAGGAGCAAATTTTTACAGTCTTCTCTGGTGGAGGAACAAAAAGATTTTTATTATTATTATTTTTCTTCAAGAGGAAACTTTATACAGACTGTGTGTTATGCTTTCTCCCAGCACTCAAGGTCAAATCAGCAATTCTGTTCTCATTGTTCCCCACTCACTTTATATCACCCCAAAAAAATAATAAACCCATTCCCTGCTCTTGCTGCAGATACCCCACGGCAGCAGAGGGGAAGGACAGAAGCACAAGCAAGCAACGTGACATTTCTGCCATTGCAGCCACACACAGTAAAGACACGTCTGGGCAATGTCATCGTGTAGCTGGAAGTTGCTAATTATAATTGCTACCTCCTAATTCAAAGGAGTAGTGACTCACAGGAACCCTGAGCTATCTGGGCCTCCCAGATCCAAGCACCTCAGACTACAAGCCATGGCACTGAAGGTAAAGACCTCCAGTGGATTAACTTCAAGCTGTAACTCAAAAGTGGTCAAAGACACCACTGGTGAAGATTTGATATCAACTTCTCTCCATCTTGGTAGCGAGTGCAGGACCAGAAGCTGTGGCTGAAGATCTGGGGCTCAGCTGGAGCCAACTAGATCCTCCTCAAGCACCCAGTGCCAGAAGCTGAACACTGCAATGATTTCCTACTGGTCCTTTTTGCCAGGGCACTGTATGTAGCACCAGCCATGCACTGGTTGAGAAAGAGCATTTATGTTTGTTGGAAAGGCTTCCCTGTGCGTGATGGTGGCTGTTTGCATGTACAGCCAACACACCTCACACCTCGTCAAGACTCATGAGTGCACAGAGCACAGGACATTATTATGTATGTGCCTGCACACTCTCACAAAGCTGAGCCTTAGGTGACAACTAATTCTGAATGATGTGTTAAAAAAAAAGCAAGTGGTACGCAATAAGGACTAATCCTAACCTGAAAAAATACTTCTTTTTATCTCCTGGCCTGGCCCTTGGACAGGAAAGCCTAGTCTCTGACATTGACTTACCCCAGTGTGCTAGGCAAGTCTTAGCTTCAGCTTCTCAGCCTTAGACACTGGGCATAGTAAACATTTCCTTTTAGTTTTAGTTGGCCAGCTCATACCTGTGTTTCCAAAGCTTGGCCTGGGGAATAGCATGTCTCATACCCAGTAAGGACTGTGGAGGTGACTACCACAGGATGGAGGAGGGAAGGGAATTTAGTTATAAGCCAAGCTGAACTGACTTGTGCCAGGCAGACTCCAGAGTATGATTCTTGATCTTTTAGTTACAGGGCTATATATGGCCTGCATTTCCAGAATTGTAAATGAGACATCACATCATCAGGGTTGAGAGAGTAACACACTGAGGAAAGGGAGTCAGGCCAAGGACATATTACAGTATTATCTTATTATTCCTTCACACTCTCTTTCAATCAAACTGTGTTCCCTGTCCAGCATTTTACACGTGATTATAGGCTCTCTGGGGGCAGAGGCCATCTCCTAGCTGCATTTGTACAGCCGCTGAAACAATGAGGTCATGTCCTTGATGAGGAGGAATTTCTGCATGCCAGGGATGCTGATGATGCCAGGATGCTCATGGGAAGGGTGAAGGAACACTCCCCTGCTGAGATGCTACTCCACAGAAGAGTTGAAGGTCTATTTGCCTGTCTCACTTATTCCAAGTGGGCAGGGGTTTGGTCATGGCCATCTAAGGAATATGTGCATGAGATATTGCAACCAGACAGTTCATTCCTCTGCCCACAGAGGTGTTTCCACATTGGAAAATGCCTCACCTGCATAGGAATCGGCCCTTGCCACCAGAAATGACTAAACATGTAACTAAAATGTGAGGTCTAAGGAATATTGTCAGAAGTCTCTTTAAGGTAATTTTTATTAGGTGTTGGATGTCCTAGTTGAGGGTTATTTTCCCTCTTGAAGGCTAACATAGGAAAGAATCACACCATCAGCTCAGCCCTCCCATGAACTGCCGGCAGACCATGTTCCCAGGGGGAATGGAGGCAGTGGGATGAGCCACAGTAGATTACAGAGTGTGACCAGATGTGCTGAGGAGTTTGTGAAGCCTGTTCTTTGCTACGGGGCTGACACGCGTGAGGACACTGCTGTAGCTGATCCTTCTGTGGAGCTGGAGCTTGGTCTTGCTTTGGGATCATCTCCTCCTTGCATCTCCATTGCTGTGGCAGGCACTGCTCCACCACTGTGACACTGATGGCTTTTGGGGCACTCTCTTTGCTCTCCCCACACTTCCAAAAAAGCTTTTCTAGTGCAACATCTGCAGTGTCCATGCTTGTCTTTCTGTCCATCTAGATGGAGTCCTGTAGATTTTCCTGCTGCCCACTGTTTGCCCCATGTCTGTGGCTAGGCTGCCTCAACCATAGAAGCTAAATGGCAGAGGGAGGGAAGCAGAGCAGTGAGACAAAAGTAGTGGCTTGGAAAGGCTGTTAAAAGGCACCCAGAAGAAATCTCGTCTCTGTGTGCACCATTCTGGCCCATGCTCTACAGCCCCAGGCAGGCAGTGATGGAGAAAGTGCTTACATGGAGGCATAAGCTGCTCTGAGCTGAACTTTTCCTTTGCATCATATCCAGCAGAGCAGAGCGGTGCCTGGATGTTATGTACCTCTGAGAAGTGGCTGATAAAAATGGCTCATTATGCACTGGCTTGTGCCACATGCTGAGCTTATTCACCCCCTGTACTCAGGGACTTGACAGAGGGGGTGAGCTGGTAGGAGAAACATAACCATCCCTACTCTAAATCCACTTTCATCCTTGTCCTGGGGATTGGAGACTTGGGTCACATTTCTGTGCATTCTCCTTAGCCCTGCTGCCTGGTGCAGACAGGACAGGATCCTTGAAGAATGACAGGTGTGCTCGAACAGCTACAGATCACCCTGTAGGCCATGTAAATTGAGGCATTCATGAAAAGCTTATCCACCTTCAGTTCTGCCTGGTAACTTCTTACAAAACCCTCTGAAATCAAAGAGGAAGGAGTCAGGCAGGCCCTGCCCAGGACAAGCCCCAGTGACCAGATGAAAAGGAACAATCCCTAATTAGCAGCCGGTGCAGAGCCATCTGTGCTTATACATAATCCGCTAGATGTGGGCCACGTGAGGAGAGGAGAGCCTGGTGTCAGCTTCTTGTGAAACCTACTGTGGTGGCAGGACAGCAGGGTAAACTTTTGGGATGCTTATGGCAGGATGAGAGTGGACAGTGTCATGTGGGCAACGTCATGTGAGGCAAAACAGCTGGGAAAGGACACGGTGGGGAAATTTAGATGATGTATTGGTGTGGATATGGTTGTGTCTGGGATATTTGCTCAGCTGAGACCTGGAGAATCTGTCACAGTTATTACATCACAGGTGACAAGGATGGGAGAGAGGAGAATGGGGAGTCCATTGAAACTATAGAAGACAGTAATTTGCAGGGTTTTATCCAGGAAGGAGCAGGTGGAGGCAACCTCTGTTGGCAACAGTCTTACAATTCATTACTTCTCTTTTCCTTCCCCTGGAGAAAGGAAAACATGGTTGAAGTGGTCTTCTGTTTTGGAGAGAGTTGGGCATTTCACCTGCTTTATTTAAACCAGTCCACATTTTACAGGGTCTCATCCTGTAGCAACATTTCCACATCACTAATCACAATTTTGTTTTGGTTTTTGTTGTTGTTGCACAGATCTGACTTTCCCAGAGGAAGCAATAAATGATGAAGAGGTGAGGTTTACACTGCATCCAGATGTGCCTGGTAGACAGTTGTGCAGTGTGTTATGTTTCTGTCTTGCATTATCTCTCAGGTTTTGACCCCAGTGGAGCAGAGCTCCTCAGCAAGCAGCACACTTAGACAGAGAGTCAGAGAGAGAGGGCAGCAGCCTTGGAAAATGGTGCTTTGCCCACCAGCTGCTGGGTGATTGCATGAGACAACCCCAGATTTTGATACTTTTTGTTTCCAGTGTCTCTCTGGAGTTTTGGCCCATTGCAGCCACTTGCACTCACTGATTTTGGTGCTAGCTCCAGGTCTTCCTTCCAGCAGTCAGATTCCCTCCTGCCTGAGGTCATGCTCAAGCCTGAGTGATAATACCACATTCACATGTTTTTCAAAGGCTGGATCAAACTACAGAGGTGACTGAACCTAGGAACAAATGTCCTGTTGTGCACAGGAACAGCGTTGAGCTGATTTTTGATACACCCACTTAGTGCAGCCGGGGTGCTGGCAGGCTGTCCATGTTTGGTTGGTGCTTTATGGGACTGCAGCAGGGAATGCAAAGCTGTGGGAGGTTGGGTTCTCTTGCTGAGAGCACCGTTTGCGATTAAAGCCCATAAAGTGACCAAAGGTTGTCACCTCTCTTTGGCATGAGACACACAGCTAGCCAGGAGAAGGTAGTAACTGCTGACTTTGCCATTTTGCTAGTCTGTAGTCTTCCAGCTGGCTGTGAGCTCTCACAGTCATGTTGTTCTCCAAGCTGAGCTGCATTAATTGTCTCTAGAGACCCAGCATCAGCTGCTTTATTGTAGCCCAAACTTGTGACGAGTAATTCGCTTTCTCTTGCTGTAATTGCTGGTAGTAAAACATTATTTCCACTCATCAGAAGGTCACAGGGCAAGAGGCAGGCACTCTTTGTAGCAGTTGTGGCAACCCGTCAGAGAAGAACATAGTGTTTGAGATTCAAGTGCTCCTGGATTTGTTGATGCTAAAACTAGCACATGATAACAAAGAAAGATGAGAGCTGACATCTCTTCAGCAAAGATTTGTAAGGAAATGGGCCATGGCTCCTACCTGAGGCAGTTTCAAATAGATTTCTAGCTGTACAGGGGTCAACTCCCCCCAGACTGTCAGTCCTCTTTTTGTATCCCACCTGACATCCATTTCCTGTTGGGTTCCCGTGCTGTGCTTAGGTTTGGTGGGTTCCCTCAACCATGTGGAGTCGAGTGATTTAGCAGCATGTTCATGTGGTTTGTAGTTTTTAAGCTACAAGATTTGTAAGCTATTATAAACAGAAAGGCCTAGCCAAATCTTGCTGCCTGACTGAGTTATCAGCATCTCTAGATGTGTAGGAGAGGCCATCCTTCCCTCATGTTTATTTGTAACACAAGGGAAAAGAGGGAAGCATAGTAAAGCTTAGTACCACATGATTTACTGAAGAGTGACAGCTAATTTGCATTTTAGCTAAGACATCCAGCAGCAAAGTGCAATCAGTTTCACACACACTCCAGGATTCCTACTGCATGATGCTGGACACATGGATCTGATGGACAATGAGTTTTGCTGAAGCCCATTACAAATAAGGAAGAAATGTGACAAGGCTCCAAGGAAGTTTTGAGTGCCTGTGTGAGAAGGTTTGCATTACTAAAGACTCCTGTGAAAGGTATCCCCATGTGAGCTCAGTATTCCTCCACCAAAAGGTTTGTCTGTGCCTTTCTTGTGAGGTGGCCACTTGAACAGTTCTGTAGGTGGGTGCTGAGAGGTGGACAGGAGGGAGCTTTCTGAGAAAAAGACTCCTGAAGGAAGGACTTGAGTGTGGGATGAAGGATCAGGCAGTTGGGACTGTGCTTATTTTACTCAGGTGTCCTCACTTGAAAATTCTTCGCTTGCTAGTCATTTTAAATCTTGCAAGTCAAATGTGAAGGTTTTAAAATTTGACTTTTCATACTGTCTAGAGAAGCTGGTGTAGCACAGTCTGCTTTTTATTTTTCCTGAGGACAAAAGAAGTATCCTGACAGGGAGACCTATTTTTGGTGCGTTATCAGACAAATATGACAGTGGAAATCTCTATGGTGCATTATCTCCTTTAGTCTCTGCTGCAAGGAGCAGCATCTGAGCAGAATGTGCTCCTGCCAGACTAGGGGTCTCAGTGCCTCTGGTTGTCGGTAGCCAGTGTGACACCCAGCCATTACTCATGACAGATCCTTGGGCTGAGGTTCAGGCACAAAATTCTTCTGATGGAAAAGAGCCCTGCATCTCACTCCAAAGAGCAACACTTTATTTTCCTCGCCATCAGCTAACTCAAAGAAAAATCCTCATATTTTTTCCCTTTGGGTTCTTGTGAGTGCTGGGTGTGCAGCTCTGTGCCACCTCTCTGAAATTGCCCCAGCCAGGGACAGAGCCTGCCTTCCTTTCCCAAATCCAAAAGCCGAGCCCTTCTCATTCTCTTTTGCTGGTTAATGTGGAGCAAAGTCAGGACTCACACACCTCATGCAGGGCCACAGTGTCTCCTTTCAGCTGCCGTTCCCGGGGGCTGTGTGTGTCCAGGGTGGCTGTGCTGGCTGGAGGTGGAGGCACACCCTGCTGAAGACACGACAGAACCAACCGACTGCACCTGGGACCGTAACTCATCACAGTTGGATGGGTTTCTGCTTTCAGACCAGCCTGCTCCAGCCAGCTACACACATCCTCCGGGGAATTTTAATGTTCCTGGAAAGTCCTCCCAAAAACAATCACATCATCCAGATCAGCTGAACATGTGGCCCACTGAACAGCTGCCAAAATCAAATCCATGCGCCTTTGAGAGGTGCTAGGGGAATTGCAGAGACCAAAAGGCATCACGTTAAACTCAGAGAGCGAGACACGCTGTCTTTGGACAAGTTTCTCGATGAGTCTGCCCTTGGCAGAAGCCACTGAGCCCTTTTGGAGAGGAGTACTGCTCTGTGGTGCAGGCAACTGCCTTGGGCAGCTCCTCTGCCTGTTGGTTTTTACTTCTGCCTTCACTTTTAGTACTGAGCCACTCAGAGAAATGTTGGCCACGCAAGTCCAGTCTCCTCAGAAGAGCACAAGCTCTGCTGAGACCACCCAGTGGAGGGGCTGGGTGCGAGGGAGCCCCTCTCCTGCTGGGTTTGGTTACCAGAGCCCGTCTTGTCCTTGTTCTGTTAACACAGTGCTGAGAACAATGGGACCTCAGTCCCTGCTTTGGGTCTTGAAGTAATGAATAACAGCATCTTCAGCTGAGGCAGTCAAGCCATATTTGGGGAGGATGCACTCTTTTCTTCCAGGAAATGAGTCTGTGGAGCAGGTCAGCCCCTGTGAGCACTCTGGTTGTGAAACCTGTGTGACAGGAATTTGTTGAAGACCTTCATCCTCCCTCTGCCTTCCCTCTGCACTGCACCCCCTGCATTGCCCTTGATGCTTGTGAGAGGTTTTTCAATAACCAAGAACATCAGTGACCCTCAAGGATATTTTTGAGGATATTTTGGAGGATATTTTGGAGGATGTGACATTCCTACTTTCTTATGAACAAAACTAAACCCAGGGTTTTCCCTAGCTGCTTTTCCAGTCAGGCTTTTCCTTGTTGGTGCCTGGGAAATGTGCTTGTATGTTGCCATTGAAGTCTTAAAAGAAGTGAAAATCTGTGTCCTTGCAAAGAACTTACCTGATAACAATCTTCTCCCATCACTGGTTTGTCAGACTTAGAAGCCAAAGGAATGTTAGCAGAGGGGAGAAGGGACAAGATGTCAAATCTCCCCCTGCCAACCTTCCTTTCCACCTAACATCTGCCAACACAGGGCTGGGTGCAGAAAAAATAAAGGCTACGCCTGCCAGATGGCTGATGGATAATGGTACCATTGTAAAAATTGGCCAGAGTGGCTCAGACAGAAGCTCTGCCACCATTCACAGCGTGGGACAAGGGCTCAGATGGCTGTCATTCACCTCCAGCCATAAAGTGGGATCTCCCCTCCAAGACCTGAAAGACCTCATCCTGCCAGGTGCAAAGCTCTCTGCAGACTCCTGATTTAAGTAGGAGGGCTCCTTGGCATCTCTCTGGAACAAACATTAATCCTCGTGGATTTGTTGTTGCGTTGGGTTTCAGGAAAGGGATGGCTCTGATTCTGCTGGGGCAAGCTGTTGCAGAGAGAAGGTGCTGAGATACCCTCTCTAAGACTTCCTCTGGGGCTGTCAGCCCTGATACATTCCTAGCTTTCTTATTTCTTTCCATCTCTTCTGCTCATTTGTGCTTTCTTGGATTGCTGTCACGGAGGAAGGTTTTTATATTCATTGAATTTATACCTCAGTGACTCAGCACTGGGCTCAACCAGAAACTCAGTTGCCCTGAGGAAATATGGATGGAAGAAACGATTGTGTGTTTAAGTATTTGTTGGCAGGGGACAAGTTCTTCTCCAGCCTCAGCTATTCACACACTTTTGATTTAGGAAAGCCTGAAGAAAGCTTTCTTACTTCCTCCTTACTGGTGCAGGGCAGAAGGAGGACCAGACGTCATGCTCCGACACGCTGGGCCGTCTCCTTCCTTCATGCTCCGTGGCTTTTCTCCTGGTGCGCTCGAGGAGAGCTCTGGGAACAGCACTCCCAGCCAGTTTGCAACTTCCAAATGCGTCAGCTGATCGCTATCTTGTCTCAAATACCTGTCTGGTACAGACCATGTGTGGAGTATTAACTCTGAAAAGAGGGGCTGGAGCACTGGAGCAGGGTGGACAAGGAGCTGAAGTTTAACTCTTTCACTGCCCGGGTCCCTGCTCACTGGTCACAGCTACTGTGTGTGAGCAGTACTGGTGCAGGGAGTACAGGGGGATGCAGAGCCATCCATGAGGATGCAGGAGGGCAGAGGAAAACACCTGTGAGGTGGCCTCAATTGGAGCTGGGAGAGCCATGTCAGAATCAGACAAAGTAGCTGATCGTCAGATGCATGGCCAGAGGATGTCATGGATGGAGATGAGCTTCCAGGGAGCTCTAGATGAGGTAATGAAGAAGAAATTCCCGAGGGATTAATAAATTTGCAGAGGGTAACAGGTTTAGATAACATGGGAGAAATGGCGTATTTACTTGTCCTGTTCTTACTTTCCCCAGGTTGCAGGGCCAGATGTGGTCAGACCCAGCTCAGCTTCCAAATGTTCTCATACAATCTTCCACCTTGTTGGCAGCTGCTTGAAATTGAATATTGCCTGGAATAGGCCACAGACCTTAAGTATGCCCTTCTTGGAACTGCCATGAGTGTTCATGGAGAATACCAAATATTTCCCTCCTGGTTGCCATTAACAGAATGAGGGGGAGAAATGTTGCTCGATGATAAGCCAAGTTGTAGTCCACAAAACATTGCTGCTAAAACACACTGGGGGAGGTTTCCACACTAACCACGAGAGCTAAATGGTCTCCCTTGGTTCCTCACGTGCAAAATGTGTACAGTAAAGGCTGTTTCCTGCTATAGGCTGCATGGCCCTGGGTGACTGTACAGTCTTGGTACCTTTTTGGTACTTTACTCCCACCAGACCAGATGTGTCCAGACACCTGTGTCTAGTCCGGAGCCTGCTGCTTCATAGTAGGTGTGGAGCAAGACACAAATTAATAAGCTTACCCTGGCTCATTTATTTGACCTGGCACTGCCATGCAGAGGCACTCCTGGGATTGCCAAAGGTACAGGGAGAACAGTCAGGGGACACAGCAGGGATTTTAGGTGTTGCATGGTGGGAAACGTGACCTGCCCCAAGCAAGGGCTGGGAGCCCCTCATCTGTGATGTTATTGGAGTGGCAGCTAGAAGAGACTGCTGGCAGTATCTCTGGGCATACCCTGGCTGTTAGCTCAGAACTCAGTACTAAAATGATCTCCTTTTAGCATTTTCAGACATTTCTGGGCACCTTCCTCCTGTTCCAGACTCCTGCTCAAGTTTAAACTCTGTTTTCACTTGGAAATAAAGAGGCCAAAGCCCACGTCTAGTGCACCCTGAGAGAGAAAATTGATGTTTCTGCTGTCACAGAAGATCTTTGTATTCTCCTTGTTCCGGAGGAAACCCACAAAGCTGAACTTTATGCAACACATTTGGCAAACAAGGCTGTGGCAGGGTTGTGGCTTTGTGACCAGATGAAGTGACACAGGACGAGAAAGTCCCCAGAACTCAACCAGGGTGCAAAAGAGACAGATGTAGAAAGGGGAGAAGGCTGCTGTTGTGGTGACACGAAACAACAAGATCTATACAGTGATAGGCTGGCAAAATCCCTCTGCTGTTCCATAAGTGTCTGGCACAGCTTTACCAGAGAGAGAATCACCCAGAAGGTTAAAGAAACAGGATAAAATGAAGGAGGTCATCCAGTGAGTGGTCTGGTTAATATTACATTGGAGGGCAGTCTCAAGATCTGGTTTGTCTCCTCTAGATTTAAACTGTGTAGTGTTTGGGTGTTTGCTATAGCACACTGTATAGATCCCAGTTTAGGCAGTGGGGGAAGATGTGTATATCTAAGGAATATTTATCCCAGCCTGTCCCAAAGATGGAGGCTATTCCTGCTTGAAAATGTCTGTCCTTCTTCATGAACAGATTAATCTGGACAGTTATTAAATTTAAGCATCTAATTTACAAATGCCTAAAGTTGGTGGTATGGACATCAGTGTAGATAAGAATGAGCCCTTCCAGCCTTCTCCATCTGATTCATTACATAAATATTTTCCTGTACTACATTTAAGAAAATACAAAAGTTGTTTTCTACCATGTGAGTAACAGTAACTACTTGACAAGACTTCAGAGGACACCAAGGCCTTTGTGCTGTATTGTTGACAAAAGAATTACCAATGTGGACTTTTTCTTCTTTCATTTGCAGCTAACAAACAGTTTTCCAGGAATTCTGGCTTTAATGTAAATGTGTCAGTATTTTTTTTGGAGATGACAAAGCCTTTTATGAAACTAAGACTTTTAAAGGCAGCTTCAATATACAAATATCTCACCACAAATGGCTTTTGTGTAAGTTCTACAGCAAATATCAGCCTCTTTTGAATACAAACCCTCATTTTCTCTGTGGAAATGTTCTTCATGTCAGTGATGGGGACCGCTGTGGGGTCTGGAGCAACTGAGTGCTGTTAGTTTGCTTAATGTAGCACAGCTAGAGAGAACTTTATTCTTTGTCTAAAATGCTCTTGAGAGAAGGGCAAAGAGGCACCCCCAGTGTACATGGGCTGGATCCAATGTCACAGAGATTGAATTCATCTGAAGGAATAACAGCCTCTGGTTTGAACTAACTATGGCTCTGAGAATGAAGGTAGGATAAGTGAGTTGATGGGATTGGATATCACAGCAGCTTCTTTGCTCTCCACAGAGCCCCACTGCCATGAACGGGGCAGTCCTGTCCTCTTGCAATTCTTCACACTGGGAAGTTGACTCAGCAACATCCTGAGGCAGGGTGCCAAAATTTAAACCTTATGAGTAAACCAAGGTGTTCACATGACAATATGACAAAAGAGCTTGTGTATTTCAAGCTAGACATGTGCTTCAGAAAGAGGTGAAAATCCCTCATTCTAGGAGTGTGATGAGGGCATTGGGTACATTTCAGTCATAGTTTTGTATTCCTTTCTTGTATTTTTTTTTGTCAGTGATCTAAATCAGAGAACTTCTTTCTTAGTCTTTGCTATGAGGAAATCCTTCCATGTTTCTGCTCTAGGACTTTCTTGTTTGTGTTACACATCTTTTGAGAGCTAGTGATTCAAACTATGTTTGAGGTCAGGGAAAGAAGCTGTGTACACAATGGCATTTTAGCACTTTCAGTCATCTTTTCTAGCCTCTTCCTAAGAGTGATGTAGTCTCTGTTGGACACCAAGACCTTGAGGCTACAAAGGAATTTGGCACAAGACCCAGGGAACAACGCTCTGAATTTCCCTTTGGAGGTGTTCTTTTCTCAGCACACCTCATTTCTGTCTCACTGAGAAGCCAGTTTGCTTTCACCAAGGTCTGCTGAACTTTTTACAGTTTCCTTAGGGATTTACATATATAATATACTAAATAATATTACTATAGCTAGGACAGAAGGTGGTACAGAGCAACACTGCTTAAGTATTTCTGGTGTGGAAAGAAGGATGCTCTGTCAATCTCAAAGCAGAAAAGGGATTCAGGAAGAAGAATGCAATTTCTCTTCAGTAACTCAGTCAGACAACCAAGGCTAATGAGCTTTTTCCTACTAAATGCAGACTGGAATCCTTCATTGTCATAGACTGATGTGGTCTTCACTTAAGTCCTCAGTCCTTGGGGTGCCATCAGAGAGAGGCAGTGTGTTCTCTCCTAGCACTTCATGAAAAAGTAGGGTGGATAAAGGAGTATTTTATCATGTTCGCTGCTCCTCAAGACACCTGATCATTGTTTGATCATCTCAATTTCAGGTTAACAAAAGGAATTCAAGAAGACTGATTCTTCCAGTAGGATACTCAAACACTTTTAGGCCTCACACATGGAAGAATCTCCTGGAACTTTCCGACAGATGTGGATGTCTTAAGCTCAAACTTGGAATCTCACAGGAAAAAGGGACACTCCTAATTATCTCCTACTCCTGGACATTCTGGTTTCAAAGAGGTCCATTGCTCTGTGCAGGATGGAGTAGCACTCTGGAGGTATGGAACAGCCTCTTTTTCCCACTTGGTGTTTGCTGGGATATGTTCACCTCTCAGGAGCACTGTGTTCTGAATCAGGCAGATGAAGTGGTGGTGTTTCTGGTGAGCTGTGATGTGGTATCATCAGGGACAGAGGATCCTGATGAAGAATATTTAAAATGCAATCAGTGTGTATGACTTAAGACAAAAAGCATCCCTCACACTCGAACACGTCCAATTGACAGGGCCTGCCAATACCCACACAAGAGCCCATCCAGATGGATCCTTTCGCAACAACTGAAAACATACTAAGAAGAAAAGAATTTCAGTTCTTCTGTTAGCCTGAAAACACATGAGTTTTTAGAGCAACTATTAGTATTCCGAACATATGGCAACTCCCTGCATTGCCTGGGGAAGCTCTTGGCTTTCCAGTAGAAAAGCTGTTAAACCAGTAATGGGGGACTGGGTGTATCAAGTGTTTATGAGTCTCCCATCTGTAGGCCAGACAGAAACATCTCATACTGAGTGTTTTGCAGTATCATCAACCCATCTGCAGAACTGTCTGTTTGACCCCGGGTATGTGACGGACTTGGCAAGAAGCAAGAAAGAAACAGGGGTGGTGGGGGGAGAGCGAGAGGTGAAGAAAGGAAGATGGGTGCAAGAGGAAAAGATGTAAGGTGAGGAATATAAATAAGCCTGTTCAAATATCACAGAAGTGACATCATGACATTTCTTCACTCAAGTCCTTCACTCTCAAACTCATAAACTAATTAGAGAGGTGCATTTTACAATTCCCTCACCCTTACTGCATTAAAATCACTTTTTTCAGCTGGTCTGGTCAAAGAGGAGGACTCCAATCACATGTTTGCAGGGGAAAATGTTAGTGCATGGGATGGTCAGCTGTGTATCTGGAGGAACCCTGTTTTCACTGGTGAAGGAAATAAACAACAAATAATTTTTGTTTTTATTTTAAAATATTTTCTTCTTTTTGGCTTTGGGCAGTGTTGAACTTCCCACCCTCTGCAATGCTGTCAGCCTGAACTGTACGGACATCTGGCATGCAAACAAATTACAGCCCAGGCAAATGCTGTCTTGTAGTTATGTTTGTCAGTTTCTCCATCTTGCTTGTGCTTTCTTTCTTCCTTTCTTCCTTGCTTTCTTGCCTTCTTTTCTGTTGCTCCAGCACCTGTCTTTGCAATAAATTAGTGGTCCAGCCGCCTTTGATTCATCCCAGAGGGAAAGAACTTGAAGGTTACAGTGTGATGACACTCTCAAGGCTAACAGTTAGACTCATAAAACATGTTATCATTAAAGCCTTTCAGTTTTTATGATGGTAACATCTATCACAGTCAGCCATGGAGTCTTAAATAAAATTTCATTTCTACTAAAGTGGCACTGACCAGGACAGTATACGGTCAATATACTCTCAACACTCATATATGTATATGTGTATATATATATATATATATAAAAATATAAAATGTATATTCTCAACATGCTTCTCAACGCACTTTAAGTGGCAGGGATGTTTACAACAGCTCATGAAATCACTGACAGCTGTAAATACCACACAACCATCCTCACTCTTTTCTGATTACTGAAACAATGATTCTGGGAGGGAGAGAGAAGTAAATCCAATGGATTTTAGAAGTTATACAGCAGGAGGAGGACAGCTTAGAGTCTTTCAGATTTAATTTTTCTTTATGGTTTTTGTGTGTGACACAATTCTAAAAGAAAGAGAGGTGATGTGGGCAATCAAAGGACTCCTTTTATTCAACTGTAGTGTCAGTGCTAACACTAGTGCCTTTTAGAGGCCATTTCCAGGAAAGAGGGAATCACTTGTAGCTGTTTCTCAGCCTGATCTGCCCCGTCTTATTCTTTAAAGGACATTTTCCCAGGCTTGGCTTTTCCACAGAATGGATTTTCTGTCTCTGAAAGTGAGACAGAGGACAAATGCATTACGTTTAAAATGGATGTGTTTATTTATGCTAATTGGTGTTCATGAAGTTCTTTCATAACCCAACATTAGATTATTCAATAAGCTTCACAAGCAAAAAGATAACCTTTGTAAAGAGAAGGACAGAAAAATGAGTAGAGATACTGAACAGTGAGAACTATGAAATGTAACTATCAGGTGCCTCAGGATTTCAGAGATCTAACAAGTGTTGAGACTGCATTCCATGTAATAAAGAAAGGAAGCTTTAAAGATGGATTTCAACATCACAAATTTATGTATTCATAGTGGACTCCTTCAATGTATGTGGGAGCAAAACATGAAAAGAGATATCTGAAAATGTAAAAAGGCTTTATACAGCAGTTGATCCTCTTCCATAATTTATTTTAAACTTTTTAAAATTTTATTTTTGTTAATTTGAGACCATGATTGCTGTTAGGCTCACTTCTGGCCCTCCCATGTGCCCATTGCATCCTGGCTGTCTTGGCTTGGCTGTGAATTCCAGCTGAGCTGGGGAATGGCAAGAACTGAGCGTTATGCACAAGGCAACCAGGAGAAATATGGATTCATATCAGCCTTCCAGATCTTCAAAGTACTGCATGCACTGAGGTCGATGGTGGTGATTTGTTTGGAAGCAAATCTGATTCATTGCTGGCAGGGTTTCTGTCTGGAACCAAGGAAGGTTGGTGAAATGTGAGGTTTTGGAACTGACTGTAAATGGAAGAGGAAGAATAGATGATATCAATAGAGACTTCAGGATTTTGGGATGACTGGTTAAGAGATCAGGAGCACAACTAGTGTTCTTTATCCTTACATTTGGAGAGAATGATGAGGGAAGAAACTGGAGGAGCCAGCAGATCAATACCTGGCTCTGGGCCTGGTGTCACCAGCAGAATTTTGACGATTTTGATCATGGGTTGGTTCACATGACATCAGGCCTTCTGGCAACACCCGGGGTGCACCTGTCTGAAAGGGGCAGAAGGATTTTTGCACAAGAGTTAGCAGGGATCTAAAGGTCTTTTCTAACTGAAATGATTCTGTGATTCTGTGATCTAATCCAAAGAGGGTAAGCAAGTCTTGCCCAGATCTGCCTTTTCTTCAAAATGGCCACTTTTACGTATTGCCACAGCAGAAGAGCTGACTTTTGGTCGTGGAGGGTGAACTTAATGTGCTTCTTTTTGCTGAGGTTCCAAGATGAAGTCTCATTTTCAGTGGGTGGAGTGGTGATACATATATTGCATCTACTATGTCTAAGCAGAGAACCTCCATTTCCAGGGCTGTCAACTGAACCTTCTTCACACTATGGAGAGCACTTAATAAATGCAAAAAAAAAAA
>VXAC01006717.1:821713-861393 GCA_013399225.1 Rhipidura dahli | reverse complement strand
TTTTTTTTTTTTTTTATTCCAGGGGAGATTCACTCCATGAAAAGGGCAAGACTCACACACTAAAAGGTTGGAATATTCCCAGCATCCTTGGAGCAGAGGGTGCCAACAGCCAAGAGTGTCTCTGTAGCTATGGGTACGATGGGAAGGCCCCTTGTTCAAAGATATCTCAACCAATTTCAACTAACCAGTGTGGTCTGTTCAGGTCAATATTATGGACAGCAATAAACAAGAGGACACTGTGTCTCATCAGTCTCATGGATATAACTTTCTGCTTACAGCTGTATTTGGCAAAGGCCTGTAGGTGGTTATGGACTTTGAGTCAGTGGCTGGGCTTGGATGGGAGCCTTCTGGCTTGCAGTCCTGTACTCTAACCATCTAATCTCTCAGCCCAGAGGAAATTGCGGTGTCCCTTTGGGCCCTTGGTAAGACACCACAGCTTTGTTTGTTGAGTGCTTTGCTTTTGATGGGGATATTTGAAGGTTTCACAGATGGCAGTCAGTGACTCTCTGCCCTTTTTCTACCTGGAGGCTGCCAAAGGATGGCAGCAAAGAGGCAGGCGTTAGAAGGACATCAGGATATGAAAAGAGGGGGTATGTGCAGTAGAAGAAGTGCTGGAATTGATTTTTCTGTGAAAGAAAGGCATACTATCTTGGAAAAAACTATCTGAAATATAATGTTTTCTGCAGTTTGGGGCTGCTAAAAAATGCTGCACTGGCATCTCTGCAACACGATCCCCCAAAGCAAGAATACGGTTTGTTATTACATGTGTGGCCAGGAGGACTTCGTGGTGGTGGAGGAAACGTCCTCAGCTATGGCTGAGTATTTAGTTTCCATGTTCCTTCTGTCCTAGGATAGCAGTCAGCAATATTTACTTCAGTGGTTTCTACCCTGCAATTCATAACCTCGAGGGACTATGCTCAGTTCCACAAATTTGTTCCATGCAGGCCCCTTGTAGCAGGATGATGAATTCTAGTCTCTGCTGAGCTTGGTGTAGGTTCACGTGGGAAAGCTAGAGAAGAAATGCCAGTTCACTGGAGTGGCCAGCGCCAGGCCAGCTTTCGGTAATGCTTCCAACATTTGGAAACAATCCTGAAGTGACATAGTAACAAACATAGCAATCGATCTGAGACATGTGATTTAAAGAACTACCAGCCACTGGATCTAGACAGGAGAGGAAAACTGATCACTGATAACAACTGTTATTGACAGGAGTGTTAAGAATATCTCCTGATGACACAAGAAGACAGCCGTGTCCTTTAAATCTGTTGCAAATTCCTATTATCTAAGCGTGATTTTCTTTAGAACAAGAGACGAGGCACTTTCTTTTTGTTTTCTTGTTTAACAGAGCTCCTATGCCTGACATAATCTTTACACTTGCCTCCCCAGTTAAGTATCTTTTTTCTTTTCCTTCCCTGGTGTTTGCATGAACTTGGTGAACCCTCATCACGTGTGGCAGTGTTTATATTTGCACAGGCTGTTCTGCGTGTCTCTGTTTGTGTTGCCACCACATCTATATGGCTTGGCAGCAGCCCCACGGCTGTGTTTCAGCTGCATATAAATCAGCTTCCCTCCATCCCCCGGTGTTTCCATCTGTCTGTCTTCCCTGATTGCTCTGAAATGTTACAGGGCACGTAGGTTAACCCATGGCTGAACCCGTCAGATAGAGGTGGGACAAAATAAAACCTGAACTTCTCCTCCACAAACTCAACTCATCAAGTTATGAAGGTGTGGGGTGTTTGTGTTTTTGAAGGGAGAGGAAGCACCTTAAAACTAATCCCTGCTAATGTGGTGTGGTTTTCAAGTCTATTACTTTGGAGGAAAGTTATTGCAGAAGCTCTGAGGTCATCTCTGGACTGTGGAGTTGATCATCCCTTAGACCTTCATTACATGAAGTTGCCCCTGCCTCACACAGATTTAATTTCTACTCTTTCATTAATTGTCACCTCTGGTTTCTTTAGTTATAATGTCATTAGTTTGCTTCTTTTGTTAGAGAAAGAGATATGAAAAGAGTCCAACGACTGGTGGCATGAGGAGCTGAAGGTACCTTGTCACCCAGTCAGGCAGAAACTGCAGACACTGATACTCTCCATGTATAAAGACATTTCTCCAGGGATCTCCTCCCAGACAGAGTTCACAGGGCAGCTGACTGAATTGCTGTGAGCCCTGGAAATAAAGCTCTAGCCTGCTCACAGCATCCATGGTTTTCTCTTGGCCAGGTGTCTCCTCTCAGGGAATGGATATCCCAGGGGAACAAAAATGGGGCATATTGTCCTTTGCCCAATGGCACCAAATGGCCAACCCAGCAGAGACAAAAAGAACAAAATGGGGAGTCTGTACTGCTCTCAAATACTGGAATTGCCCATTCCAGGAAACTGAGAAGTAATGATAGAACAAAAGACATGGTAAGGGAACAAAATCCCCCTGTTGTCTTGATGTGCTTCAGTCAGGTGTCAGATCTAAGAAGCAACATTTTCTCACCATCTTGATGTTTGTTTGGTACTCTGGCTTTCTTCTGAGCATACAACTGGAATCAGGCTCTTCCCTTCTACGTGTAAGTGCTAGGAGCTCTTTGTGTGGATACCCCAGCTCTTGAAAGAAGTACCAACAACCTAATCTCAGAAACATTGTAGATTAAGTGAGAAAAATAGTGGAATTGGCCTCCCAAGTCACTTGGAGTCTACTTCACAAGAGAGACAATGTCCTTACCTAGGAAAAATTGATTAAAAATCATCTGTAACTGTGGGTTCCTTCCTCTTTCCAGCCTTCTCTCAAACTGGAAGGTGTTTGGGCTTTGTGCTCTAGTTTTTCTTAGCTCTCTGGCTCCAAACTTGAAATCTTAAAAGTTATGTCAAGTTGGATCTAATACTTAATTTTAATAGATTCCAGAGAATGGTGGGTAATGCCTGTTTTGGTACACAGATAAATCCTTAGTAATAGGATTTGTCCTATTACTACATCTGTCTAACAGTGCTTTCTTACTAAATCTTTGTTGGAGAATGGGGGTGGCTGTGATTTAATTTTTGATGGGAGTAACTGATTTAGAAATTCAGGAAAGGCAGATATCCCTGTGACATAAACATCCCCTCCCATTGCACTTCTAGCTGAGAGAGAGAGTCCCAGATTGTTTTTTAATATTGCTGATGTTCCAGATGCATGTCTGAATAGATGTCATTAAAAATCAGGCTTGCAAGAAAGCTTGGACGGTATATCCACAGAAATCTCATACAACCAGTGAGGTGTTGATATTAACTAGAATATTCCCATGGAAGTTCCTAGGATGCCACAGAAAAGCACAGGCTGACCACTGAAAACAGATATGAGACAAGTGCATGACAACATTTGTATTATTTTTTTAAGAGAAAAGCTTTTAAGGAACCAACTGAGAACTGTACTATCATATCTATATTGACCACTTTTTTTGTTTTGTTTTGTTTTTTTCTTTCTTTCTTTTTTTTTTTTTTTAAATACTGGATTGTAGATTTTAAGTCAGTGTTGTACAGTGCAAGAACAGCACATGACTGGCAGTACAGGGCTAGATCCATTGGGATTCAGCATTTAGAAAGTGGAAGAGAAGCAATCAGGTGTCAAAAGACAACAGTAGGTTAGATCACAGTGAAGAGACATCCTTCCCACCCACGGGGGACTTCTCTGCTCCTCAGAATGAGATGCAGCTGTTCAGGCCTTAGGACAGAAAAAAAAAAAGTGCAAGAAAAGATTGATCTGGACACAAATCCCTGGCAGGGACTGGTGAGGATAGAAATCTGGAGAGTAAGAGTGCTGTGTTATAGCCAAGTTGGGGGTTGGGAGAAACATTCCCTGCAGAAGGGATACTGAGATTGCTACTGAGATGGTGAGAATGAAGAGTTTGCCAGGGGTGGAAATAAAAGTGGCTTGTGCCCCTCAGACTAACTCCAGGAGCTTCACTCATACCTGAGAGCGTTGGTCTGTGTGCTGAGTTTTTTCAGATGGACATGCATTTACAGCTCTGACTTTTTCATGTTATAAAGCTATGATCATATTTTATTTGGCTTTTGTAAAAAAGGACTCTTAAGTCCAACAAAATTCCAGTGGAACTGAAGAGGCTGAAATAGAGAGACATGCAGGAAGGCAGAGACAAGAGGAGGAACTTAAGAGGAGGGTAAAGAAGAAACAAGCCCCGATAGAGAATTTCTTGGGCAAAGCTGAAGACGAGGCAGAACAAATATTGAGTTTTACACTTTAGGCAAATGTACAGCTTGATTAACACTCTCTCTACACCCCCCCCTCCCCCAAATCACACTCAGCTAGCCCCTGCTTGAACCTGGAGCAGAATGTAATACCAATCCACTATGCCAGGCATCCCACCAGAGGCATCCTGTTAGCATTGCTGTGGATGAGAAATGAAGGGGAGGTGCAAAGCAATTAAAAATGACAGAGAAGGAAACACATTTCCCTTTCTGTCCAGCCCGGGGAATTCAGTACTGCAGATAATTACTGAAATACCTTCCAAAACAGGAGAGGCTATAACAGGAGAGGCCATTCCTCTGCATTCAGATATAGCCAGTGGTGTAAGCAGTGTCCCTGGGGAAATGCTGTCATAGGGGAGGGAGTAAACATTAATATCCACTATGCTTAGAAGGGAGTTTCCCCCTCCTGCTGAGTTTGGCAGCAGATATTAGATTCCTTCTCCCTCATTTTGAGGTCCTGCAGTCCAAGTTTAGAGGAGGTGGGCAGTCCTCTAAAAGGCTCCTTCTAGTCTGCAGTGAGTTTGAAAGTATAGTTCAGCTCACGCTGAGACTGCTGGTGGGGCATGGGTGCATCCACAGCACCAGGAGACAACCTCATTCCCAGGGAGAGCAGCTGGGTCACTGAAGCCAAATACTGCAAAACTAAATTTGCTCTCAGTCCATACAGCACCCACACATTTGCATACACCCACCCTGAACCCAAGTTCCTGGAACTCTTTTGGAAAAGAACAAACAAACAAAAAAGCAAACAAGCCTAAAAGCTACAACTTTCAGTGTGTCAAAACCCAGGAAAGATCAACCATGTAATGCTTGTCTCATGTCCTTCCTATAGCAAGAAATGGTAGAAAAATGTTTTGGTCTTCCAGAGAATTAGGCTGTGTGCTCTGTGCAGCATGGAGAGGCAGCCCCTCCAGCCCCCTCGTGATCCCCAAGCCTTCAGTGCTGGGATCAGCACAAGGAAGGGTGCCAGAGAAAAAGTATGAGATTACCTCTCAGCAAAGCCCTTTGGCCTGAATCACTGACATCTTTGATTTAAACAGTAATTTAAAACACGCATGATGAGAAGTCAGGGAAGGGATCCAGGAAGGCCTGGGGTCCAGCCAACCTGGCCTATCTGCCAATTTGCTATCCAGAAGGTAGGTTTGCTAGGAAGGGGCAGGATCATGGCTGAAACCTGTCATTGCCTCAGCTAAGCCACAAGACCCTTATTCAGAAATGACCAGAGTTTGCCTGGCTGAGCCAGCGCTGCCTTGCTGGATGCTACAGCTCTGCCCTGCTGCTCAGCTGCTCTAAAGCACTGGATGAAAGGAGGTGGGGAAAATCCTGACATGCCCCTCCAGCTGATCAGAAATTCCTGCTGATGTGTGCCCCGTGGGCTCCTCTCTGGGCCACCAAGCCAGTGGCTCAGTGATGAAGCTTGAATGTGAGGACGGTGGCAGAGGCAGTAGAAAACTGCTGAAGGAACAGAAAAAATCTGCATTAAGGGACCAGCAAAAGGGGCACACACACATAGGACATGTATCTCAGGCAGCTTTTTTCCATTCTTCTGTCTCTCCACTCTATCTCTCTCCAGACCAATGGCTTTCCTGAGTGATGCTGCTGGCACCTGCTTCTTGACATGCAGAGACAAAAGAGAGAGGGTAAATCCGTTCTTACACATCCTAATTGCTTGATCTCAAAGGAAGAAGTGTATGGCTCTAGATAAAGGCTTCCAAGGTTGAACACTACTGCAAAACTGACACAGGCCCACTGCTGGTGGGGGGCCAGATTTGGAATAATCAGTGGTTTCACTTTAGTGAAAGGACAGGTGAATTTCTGATCCAGCTCTGAGTCCAGACTCTGGCCCTGGTCCACCATGAGTACCACCAGTGGGTAATTGCCTGTTGTGCTTAGATGCCAATATTCTATTCTCCCACAAATTAGCTTCTTCCTTGCCAGGCAATTTCAGATTCTGCCCTGATGCTGGTTATGTCATTTTTCCTCTCCTGGGTCAGGTTCAGGTTGGAAACTTATTTCTTGAAGAGGGCAGACAGAAGAAAAGGTCTCTGAATCAAATTCTGTATGATCATGACTCAATGATCATAAATCCTTCAGGGCCTGAAACCTAGCAAGGGAATAAAGGAAGAAGCTCTGTCTCTCTTGGATCAAAGAGAGGAAAAAAAGATGTGAAAGAGACAAAAGGTGCTGCCGGGTATGTGAAAATCAGAGCTCCCATACATCTTTCTGAAGTCTGCCAAAGTAGGGCTCTCCACAGCCATCCCATATCTACGCAATACAGTGATGGGAGCGATTTTAGATAAGATCAGACCTAGAGAGAGCATGCCTGGCTCTGTTTCTTCCAGCAGAGCAATATGGAAACCCAGTGCTGGGAAACCGTTTTTCTGTGCCAGTAAAGAGGCAGGGAGTTGTGTGCAACCATTCAGGAGCCTCCGCTCCCACGCATCCTCCCGCTCCCTGAAACCCTGCCAGGATGGCAAAGGAGGAATTGATTTACGTGCAGTAAGCCAAATAAATAGATAAATAAGTGAATAGATACAATAAATTACACCCTCCCTACCTTGCTCATCTAAAGAAAGAGAGAGGGACGGGAATCAAATTCAGGAGGAAGTCATCTGCAGGTGTGCAAAGCTGGGCACTGGGTGCTGACAGCTCTGGTAAACATGATATTTATTCCCTAGGAGAGAATTTCAAACAGCTCTTTGTGAGACCTGTCACTCACTGTCTCCTGTTCTCGGCAGTGAAATCTCTCTACTGCGAGCTCATCGGGGTCAGACAGCAGTGGGGGAGTCCAGCTTGAGTTTCCACAGTGTTTTAGTTCTCATTTTGATGAATTTATTTCTGAAAGAACACTGCAGAAAAGTGCCCCCTTGGCTGAGTATAACCCACTGACAGTCATTTTGCTTCGCCATTTGCCTGTGCCAGTGGCAAGCCAGTGAGTTCCCAAGCATTTTGACAAATGTCCACCCAGCTGAGCAGGCTCTTCTTCCACGGTCTGGCAAATTGCATGGGAAAAGAATATAAGAAAGTTACAGTGCTAATCATCGTCTAGCTGGGACCTCCCAATTCCTATTTAATGCGTTCCTTAAAGCACTAGCTGAGAATGCTGCCCTATAGACCCTGGTGTTTAATAGGCACCAGCCTCAGTGAATCATCCTCTTCCCTGCTTCTGGCATCCTCAGCATTCAGCGTCAAAAGAACTCCTCATGGGAAGTGTATATTATGTAAATAAATTCAAGCAGCTCCTTTGAGCTTCTCCAGACTGACCCTCCTATTTGAGATTTGGTCTCCCAAAACCATGCAGTATTCGTTTCTCCTTTGTCCTGTCCTCAGCTGCCCACACATCTCCAAAAATGCCAAGAACAGCCCTGTAGCCCATGGATTGTTCTCATGAGTTCTCTCTCAATAAAATAATCAGAGATCCAGTGATTTCATGAGCCCATCTACTCCGTAGAATTCAGGAGGGAACTCAGAATTGCCTTGGGACCCAAACACATGACAGAAAAGAGGGTCTTTCTTTTCCTGCTCTTGCCAGGTATTCAGCTCTGTCCAAACAGCCCCCTCTGTCCAAACAAATGCCCTTTTCCTCTGTGCTCCATCAGAACTAAACCATGCAAATGAACAGTTCTTTTTCACTTTATCATATAAATTGTTCAAGTGGTGTTACAATAGAGCTAAATTTATCTTTGCCCTGACACCAAAATCCCACAGAAGGTAGTACAGGGGCTGGGGATGGAGAAGATTTAGGGTCAAGATATTTCCATGTACCACCTAATTCAGTTTAACACAGTGACCAATAGCAAACTGCAGCTGGGATGAAACTGAGGGTAGTTCTACTTGCTTTAACACCTCTTGTGGGGTCCATACAGGCTTCCCTAGCCTTCAGAAAAAGAAGAAAAAAATGTTCTCTACTCTCTGTTTTTATGCCAGCATTCCCCTGCCTTCTCCCAGAGCAGCAGACTTGATGTTTTCAAATCCCGGTGTAGATTAGGAGCTAAAGACCAGAATTCCCACACCCAGAAATGTTCTAGAATTGTAGCAGATCAAAAGAATAATTAAAAATATGAAAAAAAAAAAAAAGGGCACTAAAACTGGAGATAAAAACTATGGATTTGACAAAGACACACAGCTTCATCTACCTGTACCTCTCTTTATCTCACACTATTACCTTGGCACCTCTCTCTTCATTGACATCTCCTCCCCTTGTCCCCCAGAGGCTGATTGCTCCTTCCTCAAATTGCTTAAACAGCTGACATAGAGACAGTAAGTGAAGAACAAGTGTTTCCCACCTGTGTGCAGCTGAAAATGGTGCACTTCCATTTCAGACCCCAAGAAAGGCCACTGAGCCCAAAAGTGGATTTGTTTTTGTTATCCTCCTAGTTAGTCTAAGAAGAGATATTCCCTCTCTTTGAAAAACCCACTTCTAATAAAAATAATTCATTCCACTTCTGAGTGAAACCTCAAAATGTCCAAGTTTGCTGGAAGTGGGTTTCTGACCTTTCGACGTGAAAGATGAGCTGGCACATTTCCCTGGGAAACCTTTCTTTCAGGCAAAGGGCTTGACAAAGTCAACCTGTTCCCGCAGAACCTCTCCAATCTGGCCAGTGGTGTTTCCAGCCAAATCCCCCCTCCTGCCCCACTCCAGCCCTCTCTGTTACAGCTGGAGAAGAAAGCATTAGTGAAACAGAAGGATCCCTTCTTGCTTTCAGAGTGGAAATGAAACCAACATTAGTCTATTTACAGAGGATCTTCATGTGAAGGCTCAGGCCAAGAGCAAATGCCAAACAGGCCTGGGATTAGCTTTTCCAAGCAGCAAAAAAAGCTATAAACGTGGCCCTAGAAGAAAAAAAGAAAAGAGAAAGAAAAANGAAGAAGAAGAAAAAAGAAAAAAAGGAAAATATAAAAAAAAAAAAAAAAAAAGGCAGGTGCTATTTCAGCAGAGTTCCCTACTCAGCAGTTTCCTTTCAAAGCTTTCCAGTCCCACTGTTTGCTGAGTTGCTCCGGGCTCAGCTGCAAGGCAGGCCAGAAAGTACATGCACAGGCCACTATTGCTGGGCTGGCTCGGCGTGGCTCCGAACCATGTGCGGATGCTGCTGCATTGTCTGAGCCTCCTGGCAGGCTCCCAAGGGGGCTTCTTGTTTGCACTGCCACATCTGTTTGAAATTCTGGCACATCTCAGCCTGAGAAATATGGTTTGTGGTGTCATAGCAACCACTTTTTCTTGATCTGACAGGCACGGCAAAGTTATGGAGGCCTGGAAGTGCTCCTTGCAGGTCTGGTTGCAATGGATATGGAAAGCTCCTGAGGCTACTGATCACATGTATAATCTGTGGTGTTTTTTTCCTTCCCTAGTTTGCTATCTCCCACTGTGCCTTAAATCACTGTGCTTGTGGCAGTGGGTTAGTTCAGAAGTTTGAATGAGACCCTCAAACCTATTCTTGAAACTTCAAAGCTTGGACCTCTGTTGCTCAGCTGCAAAAGGCAAAGACATCATAGGTCCACATGCCAAAACCATCTTGGTACTAGGGGAAATGGGGCAGAAATCTGCCTTTCTGTTCCCATGAACATTAAGCTGCCTAAGGGGGAATTGCTGTCCTTTTTCCTGAGGACGGGCGTGAGGTGGAAGGTGTTGTGTGTGTTTCTGCAGCAATCCTGTCTTGGAGCAGCGTGGACAGAGCCACCAAAAATGTCCTCCACCACTGGAATCTGAGGTGAAGGAAAGATCCTGAAGCTCTGACCAGAAGATAGAAGGGAAATTTAATTAATCACTACCATTGTTAATGAGTCAAAGCATCCTCTACCTTAGGGCTGGGCAGTGTTGCTAATTAGCACGCAGTCATCAGTATAAAATGTGTTTGCATTTATAAAATGGCATCAGTGAAAGCCATGTGAATATGTCCTTCCTGGGCTGCTCTGTGCCCAGTGCCATGTAACTATAGCCAGGGAGCAGAGGCCACGGCCACCTGCCAGTGCTGCCTCCTGTGACACTGTGGTGTCAGCAGGAATGTAAATGTTTGGCAAAGACAAAGGGAACAAAGCCACCTGAATCTTTTCCCCCTGGAAAGGAGCCTGGCAGGAACCACAGGAATGTTCCTCGAAGCAGCCGGTACCGGAGGAACTGAAAAGGATGAAACCCTTGACACCAGTGCCTGGCTTCAGGCTCGAGTTGCTGCAGAAGAAGCTTTGTATGGAGGCATGAAAGGAGAGCTGAGCCCCAGCAAGAGCCATCTCTGAATGCAGGTTCTGTTGGGAGGGTGGGTGGGTGATCTCCCTCCAGGGAAGCACCTTGCCTTCCTGAAGAGACCAGCTGCCAGGTGTGCCTTTCCCCTGCTCTCCTGCAAGAGCACAAATGGTGGCTGAATGGTATGGATTTGAACAGTAGTAGGCTGAGCTGAAAGCAGAACATTTGTTGTATAACTTAAAAGTAGGTCAGAGACAGGTTATCCCCAAGAAATGGACTTGGCTTGGCCAAGACAAGTGAGTATTTGCAGGGCTGTTAAAAACTTGTGCTTCCCCAAAGAAAAGCATTAACAAGCAGGGGAAGAAGGGCAGTGGATCCAATTAGAAACACACGGCAAGGCAAAAATGAGAGAAAAAAGAAAACAGATTTTTTTTAAAATGCCTTAAAAATAGACAGTGGGATAATCCAGACTTGTTTGCCATAAACGAGGCGGCAATCACGGTTCAACACAGGTGTCCAGGCCCGGAGGGAAGGCAGGAGAAAGGGCAGCCAGGCAGCAAAGAGAATAATTACAGACTCCGTTGAGGGTATCAGCATTTATTTTGGGGTATGAGTCCAACTTTGCTATGAGGATTCCATTTGGAGGCATGCCATGAAGGAAACTCTCAGGAAATATTGACTATCACTACCCACAAGGGTGGGAGGAGCTGGAGTCTTCCCAGGTCTGACACCAGGCTGTGAAGTAGAGCATACCCTGCTGAGCCCATGCCTCAGTTTCCCCACCAAGATTCTCCCCTGACAATAAGATCTTGATAACCTTGTCACACATTCTGAGAGCTCTGTAGGGAAAGCAGATGTAAAAGTAGGAAAGATGTCATTTTGAACATGCTAAAATAGCTAACCTGTGTTCTGATCTTTATGAAATTCCTTGCCTTGAGGGCAGTACCCTCTGTTACAATCATCCCAAAGACTACACAAAGCTCCCTGACAGTCAGTCAGGGGTACAGGTGTGCAAATTAGAGTGATGGCTGCATGCATTTGTGTAAAAAATGCAACATCTCCCCAGTCAAGTCCAAGCCAAATCATTTGGCAATGACTCGACACAACAGAGACCCAACAAGTTACATGGAGTGAGTTACTTGCTTTGCTTCCTTTTTCCTCTGTTTTATGTCATGGCTTCCTATCAAAAAGTTTCAAACTCAAATGATAGCAGGGACTCCTGATGTTCTGGAGTCTCTTGCTGAAGCATCACCATAATATACCCCTTGAGCTTGGCTGAGGCTTCTTTAAATTCTTCTTTTTCTTCTTCTACCAAGGATTTCAAAGAAACTGTGAGTGAACTGGGTTACTTAGGTAGGGTTTGTGTCTGGGTTACTTAGGTAGGATTTTTGTCTGGGAAAGTGCAATATAATGGGAAATCTGCTGCTGAGAGGGGTGGTCACATCTCTGCATTTGAGATGGCTCACACAGGTTCTGGAATTGTCTTCTAGGTGAAGAAAACAAGGATAACATGGTCATTGTTCTGTGAACAGATAAGCCAGTGGCTGTGAGATGAGTTAGAAATGGGTAAGTCTTGACTGAGGTCTCCCATACAGCATGGGATAGAGAAAATCTTGCTCTGATGCATGAAGATCTGAATGCAATTAAAGTGGAGGAAAAAGATGATTTTGCACAGGAAAAAGAACTTGTCAATCCCTTAGTTTGGTGGATGCAATAAAAGACTTGCTTAACTTTATGCTGGCTGTTTGTGATGTGGAGAACGCCATCTGAACTAGTGTGTCCAGCTGCATTTAGGGAGGAGAAACACACACTTTCTGATACAATTCATCTGTATGAATGTAGACAGTTGCTTTTGGATGTGGTGATTCATGCCCAGATCTCTGCTGACTCCACTGATTACATCTGCAGATAATGTACAACCTCTACAATGGGCTGCAGAGAACACTTAACATGATTAATTGAGATGGGGTTGTCAGTACCATGTCAGATGTGTTGCATCCAAATTCTGTCAGTCCTTGGGCTGTGAGCCAGTGCCATCCCACCACCAGCTGAGATGAACCTAGGAACTGTAACTGAGCTGCAGGATGCTGTGCACTGCGACCAGGGCAGAGCTGCAGCAAGGATGGAGAGAGAGAGGTGCCCAAAAAAGGAGGTAAATGTGACTCAGGCCTCTGCCTGCCAGGGCTGTTGTCAGAGAAGAGTTGCAGTTCTGAATCAGAGGGAGTTTTTGGGGGTGTCATGTAGCTCGGGATAGGGCAGTGCTCTGGAGTGAGCTGTGAATGAAAGGGGAATCAAGCTGCTAATGCCTTAGGGATTAGGTGCCTTGCAAATGAGCTGGTTAAGATAATTTTTTCTTCTGAATTTACCTGACATCAGCCACTCTCAAGATACTTGCAAGGCACTTGGCTAGAAGAAGTACAGGTGTGTTCCAGTGCAGCTGTGTGTTTATCCTGCTCAGTTAGGGGCTTGGAAGAGTTATTGCCTCTTCCAAGAAGAAAGCAGTTTCTTTTCTGGGACGGGAGAGATTGAGGAGGGGTTTGACCTAGAGGGCTTGTATGGTCTAAGATGAGCTGGGAGCCAGCAGTATTGTGGGTTTTCCAAGATCCTGACTCAGCTTTTGACCTTTGGCAAATCATTGACCTGAGTCAGAGCAGCTGTAGAGTTGAATAAAATTTAGTCTAGAAGGAAAAGTAAAGATGCTGGATTGAGCTGAGCTGTCAGCCTTCTGTATTTGGGCAAATTTTTGCTCAAAGATAGAAATAGCCTGAACTGCCATGCCTTCCTCAGGGATTTATGTGACTTTGGATCATCCCCTTTGTTGCTGCTCTGGAGTAATGTAAGGAAGGAAGGGGAGATGAAATGAACTGTGGTTTAGCTCTGTTATCAAGATATATGCAATTCAATAAATCAGAAATCTTGATGGACTTGCTTTTTAACTATCCAGTTAGGATTTCTCATGGGGAGGTGAAAGAAATTCTAAAGAGAAATAGGAAAATATAATTTAACTTCTTTTTTTTTTTAAATTGAGTTTTAGAAAGAAGTGTTCTGTTGAGAAGGGATAGGTCTGCAGAAGCAGTAGTGGGAATAAATCAAGTGTAGAGATTCCATGCCTGGTGTTATTGCTGATTTCTTTTACGAATTGGGGCAAGATGCCCAGTCTCTTCTCCTTCCCATGCTCCAGCTGTAACACAAGGCAACCATATTTGCGTGGAAAGGTTTTGAGACTGTCCATTCACACATACATTGCACTATAATCCAACTAAACCGTGAAGTCAAATCATATGGATGCTCTCAGGTTATTGCAAAGGGAATCAAAAGCTCTAGAGATCTCTGAATAAAGGATAAGAATTTCCTCTCTTCTAATTTTTCTTCTCTCAAGCACTGCACAAACAAAAATGAAAACCTGGCCTTACGACAACTATATTTCTCTCACTGTTTTCCAGCTTCAAGTGAAGGTTTACATCAGCTGTTTTTTAATTCACTCTCTTGCCTTGGATTAAACAGGAATGTCAAGAACAGAAAGACATCTGTATACATCACTAAGCAATGTGGTCTTGAACACTGCTGAGTTCTCCTTTCTGCTGCTCCTCACATCAAGTCCAGTGGTGTTAAATGCGAGAAGTTATGTCTGTCTGAAAGCCAAGATAACTCTCGATTTGTGTTGATCGTCCATAAGGCTGGAGAATGGGACTCACAGTTATTCAATGGCACTGAAGAGTAAAGGCACAGTGTTTCCAATTAGGAGGTCTGATAGTAAAAGAAGATTTATGGAAAAGATGGTAGATTAACAGAAAAATGCTGGTCCTAGAATTTTGAGGGCACTGACTCAGGGAGACAGATAACTGCAGGCTCCCTCAGGTTCACCAGGTCCCCTCACCACATGGCATTCATTAGGAAGCCCCAAATGCAAGTGTTTGGCCCATAAATGCATGACTGCCTCCCCTTCTTCCCTGAACCTTTAAACAGTTAACAGCATTCTACATCTTCCCTGCAGCAGAAGCAATTCCCAGACATTGAAGCATTTCCATTGCAAAACACAGCTTGGGATTCTGGACTCGCTTATTTGTTTGGAAGATGCAAACAAAATGAAAGTGTAGCAAACTCATACCAGATTGGATCCACTTCAGAAGCTGCCAAACAGCTGCCAGTGCTGTCGGGTCAGAAGAGCTTGCCAGGCTGTTCCCTGGGGCAGGGGGTAGGTTTTAATGGGGGAACCTGGGATCTGGAGATGAACTATACAGCTATCCTGGAACAGAATATGCTGTCTACTGCATTTTCCCACCCGCAAGTATATAAACATGCCCCCTACACCCCTTTCCAGGCTGAAATGCAGCTGACCTAGAGCATATCCACCAAAAAAAAAAAAAAAGAAGCCACTGAGCCACTGGGCAATTAGCAGTTGCTGCAGTGTCACTTCAGACAAAGGAATATACGCAAGCCAGGGACTTGGGGAAGAACAAGAGAAAAAAGAACAGAAAGAAAGAAAAATCTGTGGGATGTCACATAGCTCAGTGCCCTGCCATAGGCCCTGTTTTTAACCTCTGGGTCACCCCTTTCAGCCCCACTTTGCTTAGAAACATTAGAGAGTGAGTGGAAGCTGCTGCTTTGTAGTCAAGGAAGGAGGAAAGTCTTACTAGCCTGGATGAACAGGCAAACTGCCTCACTGAGATAGTGAGGTAGACGTTAACTGCAAAAGTAAAGTTTTTGAAAGCATGTGAGAAGTCCAGTCAGTTGGGAGTCTTTAGCTACAGCGTGGGACTTCTTTTGCTTCTGTCTTAAAAAAAAAAAACAAAAAAAAAATCCCCAAAAAACCACCCAGCAAAAAAAGCACCCCAAAAATATATCTGGGGAGAACTGTAGCTCAGACAGTTTGGCACCTTTCACCAGCCTGAAATGAGTTAAAAAGAAAGAAAGAAAGAAGTTGAATGGGATACTGAGGTTCAAAACTCTTTGGAAAGAAAGATAAAAAAAGAGAGAGATTCTTTATTTGCTGGATTTAGATCTGAAAGGATTTTTGTTTTGTTTTTAATACATAGAAAAGACAGGGAAATATCTTCCTCTCTTTAGGGACTTATGAGAGCTCACCTTGTAAATCTGTCCATTTGGAAAGGTACAAACTCTTCCATATGTCATTAGTAATGTATGTCTTCAGCTTCCCCTGATCTCCCACTTGTGTGAAAGGGAGCTCTCCCTCCGTTAGCAGAGATTAAACAGAGACAACAGAAAAGAAATCCAACAAAAGTGAGATTAAGTTGGTAAATTACAATGCAAAGGGTTTTGGAAAGAACTTCCTCTGGGGCTGCTTGAAATTTTCCATCAGAATATTTTTCAGTGGAAAATCGCCTTTCAAAAAAGAAAAAGCAAAGTTGTTTTGTGTTAAGTTACGACCAGTCTCTCAACAAGGCTTCAGAGTGTGGCAGGAGGCCTGGAGATTCAGCTGGGGAATCTTTGGACAGTGTCTCCTAGAGGCTGTCACCACTGAGCTTTGTGACCCCGTGGTGCCCCAGTGCTGGGCTTGCCGTGTGAAGGGCATTTCTCAGCAAGCTCCATGGTGACGCGGCTGCCACGGCGCACGGCATTGTCCCAGCGAGAGAGGGGACCATGCAGCACCATGAGAGATGTGGGCCAGCCAGGAATGTCAGCTCACAGGGAACAACAGGGACACAAAGCATACCAGCTACAACTCCCACGGGGGAACATTTCTGAACTCAAATGGAGGGCTCTTGGCCAAAAATTTTCATTGTTTGGTGAAATCTCAACATTTTCCATGGGAAAAGAAAACAAAAACACAATAATATTAATAATAATTAAAAAAAAGGAACAAATTTCAGCCCAGATTTATCCAGTCAGGGTTTGAGAAATCCCAAGGACTGAGTTTCTATTAAGAGAATTTTTCAGGAACCCTAAAAAATTGAGAGTGGGAACCACACATTTTTTGGGACCAATAAGACCATTTGACTAGGACCACAGAAGAGGTCAGGGAAGCCCATGGTGTGGTTCAGGCTTGGACTGGATTAGCAATTACCAAGCAATGTTAAATCACGTGAGACAGGAGCAGCCAAAAACTTGCAGTGGGCAAGTCGATGTATTTGTGTTTAAGGCCAACTGTGTGGTGGTTCTGGCAAAAGCCAGCGTGAGGAATGAGATAGTGACTGTCTTGATATTAGAACAGCCCATTATGAGTTTGTTCTTCTTACATACTGTTGTCTCTGACTTTCTCCTTTCTGTTGCCCCAGAAAGACCTTGTTAAATGACCTATTTCAAGAGCTGAGCAGGTCTTGAGCATGAACAGTTAACACTGCAAGTCCTCAGCAAGGCAAGAGTGACCAAGAGAGAAAGGAAGGGAGAGGGATTTGTGTCTGTAAATTGCAAAGAGATACAATATTCACCTTTCACTTATGCTCAGTTTCAAGTTTCTGTTGAACAGCATCTGATACCTTCCATTTTGCCTAGGTGAATTAGCCAAACAACAGACAGACAATAGAGACTAATTAGCTAAGTCAGCAAATGTTAAATGAAAACGAGCTGGCCATGGGAAGGAAGGAGGGGAAATGTTGAGGAAGCCTTTACTAGTAAGTGATCCTTCCTTGGATTTTTTACCTGGTTTCCAGGTAAGCTTGGGAACTGACAAATGAAGGCAGTGCCATGGGAAATCTTCACAAGAGATTATATGGGCTACAGCCCTTTACAATTACACCTGCACTGTGTCATTTCAGCCTCCTTGGGCTGGGTCTGTATTGGGGTTTATTTTCCATCAGCACTGGTAGGTAATGACCTTCCTTTGGGTCATTATTTGTGGTGCTGAAGGAAAATACTTCTCTCTCTCTCTCTGGGTTTCTGTATTGAGAAAAGAAATCAAACAGATTGGATTGTGTTGAGTGTTAGAATCAAGACAAAAGGGTCCCCAAATAACCCATCACCTGAAACAAAACTTTGCCAAAAGCCGTGATGTGCTCAGGCCTGGTTCTAAGACTTAGGAGTTATTCCAAGAGTGATATAAGTGATAAAGTTTTATTTAATTCTTCCCCCTTAAATAAATATTTTAAGTGTTTCCTGAAAGGTTATTCTCAAAGGACTTAGTCTCAGGACTGACAAAAAGAGAAGGTGGAAGAATGATGTTAGGCATTCTGGAAGGCTTTCCACCCAGCATGTCAGAAGAAAGCAAAGCACGACCTTGATAGCATAAATTACGGAAAAGGATGGGAATGTAGCCAAGTCATAAGGAAGCATAAATATACAATTATGCCTTTAGTATCCTCTAAGTTTTTTGCTATTTTGTTGTTTCCTGGCTGGTGATGACGAAATTCATCAGTGATGGACATGCTAGATATAAGGGAAAGGGAGGGATTTGTGTAGTCAATTTTTTTTCCTTGTGAGATACAATCAGAGGCCTTGAGATCTTGATATTTTTTAATATGAGGATAATATTCATAAGACAGTTAATCACTGCAGAATTTTCAAACTGTGGTAAGTCAAGAACTTAAAGGGGCAGACAGAAAAAAAGTACTGATAGCTATTTCAATAGAAAATCCTTATGTCCATCTCTGGAAGTCCCAAAGCTTGAGACTTCAATGAACAAAACACCCCTTATTTGCCCTGTTCACAGTCTTTTCCCTTGGCATCTGCTATTAGCCACTATCAGCAGTGATGCTATGGAATAGAAGGGTCCAGTCTGACATGGGTTGTCTGTTCATGTCTTCTTGTGATACAAAAAACCTGCTGAGCAGTTTGAAGCAAACTGCCCTGTGTGACAGCCACAGTTGCTTTAGAAACCTGCTAATCAGCCAAGAGGATAGAAGAAACATGAGATGGTCAAGACCAATTAGACATCCCTCTCCAGACTGTTCTTGGAGGAAAGGAAAAACCTGTGCCTTGTGGTTTCCACTCCAAATCTTATCTCCACTGTGATACCAACACTAAAAACAACCAAAAAGCGCAGGTGTTTTCCTGTGTTTTAGGGACACTCAGTGGAGCCATTGTCACCAAAAAGCACATTTTTTTTGGTCATTGACTTCTCCCTCTGCTTTATCTGTGTCCTTACAACTGTTCAATATTTTTCTCTTCTTTGGTTCAGCCACTGAATTCAGAGGGGACACCTTATCCAGCGCAGTTGTCACTGAAAGGCACCAAAATCCTCCTTCTCCGAGGACACGACTGCCTTGCAGCTCAAGGCAGGACTGCAGCTCAAGCTGAACAGACATGAAACTGAATCAAGCTCATCAGGATCCTGCATTGCAGAATATCTATTAAACTTTCTGATCCACTCTTAGAGCCTGAGCTCCCAGCTAAAACTCCTTACATCATGCTGACCTTTCCCTCAGGAATAAAACTACCTGAGGTGTGACTCCCAAAGACAGAACCACCACCAGACTGCAGTGGGTATGTCCTCTCCAAAATGCAAACCAGCACCAGGAAGCTGAACTGGGCATCTGTCCAGTGGAGTGAAATGTCCTCCCTCTTCCATTTTATGCCTAAACAAGCTGACCTAAAACCTTCTGACACCAGCAGAAACGTAGGGTAGGTGCCCTCCAAGCCTCAGTAACTGGCAAGCAGTATAACCATAGGAGAAAAAGCAGTTCAAGTGCTTCTCGGGGATGGTTGAACCAAGCTCAATATAGTCTGACTGGTCAGCTGAGCTTCCCTGCTTGTCCATCTGCATTGACTTAAGTCTCTTAGCTCAGACCACAAGAGCACCACAATCTTGCAGCTTGTTTGGCTGTGAGGTAATAATTTCTTGGGGAGGACTCATTCTTCTTGGGAAGAATCTTCTTCACCCAATTTTCTAAAGGAAACTAGGCTTGAGCAATTGTGTTGTCGGTGTTTGTACATGCCAATGTGTTCCCCTCCAAGCAGCTGTCAAATCAGTCGGCTAGGTGATAGAGTTCTTAGAGATTTTTCTGAGATATAAACAAAAATAAGCACCCAGAGAGAGATACAGAGAGATACGTGGTAGCACAAGTTCATGTGTTTAAATTAGAGTCCTGAGAACAGGAAAAGTTTCAAACAGAGGTCTTCATTAATCACAAGACACAAATCAGTGGGAATCCAGGCATCAGTAGTACTACATGAACAAATAGTTTGTTTGTCCAGTGTTCCTTTATTTTTTTCTTTTTTTTTTTTTTTTTGGTTTGAGTCCATAGAGCACCTAGCATGGTGGTGTACAGAAATACACTTGTAATAACACAGCGGGAGAGCTGGCATGCAGAAGGGATCATGAAAAGGAAAGAAACCATCTTAGCAGGCAGCTTCTTTATTTTACATCAGTTTTTAATGTCAGGCCAACTCAGGGTGCAGGGGTGAGGGAGCAGAAAGTGAAGGAAAAAAAAGAAACAAATGAAAATCCCACAACCCCAACAACAGAAACCGCAGACAAACCAAGAAAACAGCAGCGTGTCGAGGGACTACTTGCTCCTCAGCTGAAGGGCCTGTTTTCATACTCATCTCTGTCTTGTGTCCTAGACTCACGTCGCCTCTGAGGCTGAAATACTGGTTCCTTATTCTGAATATCGAGTCTCCTGGGCTTTGGTAATATTTTCCAGCCTTTCTAAGGTGTCTGCTTTAATGAATAAGGAAATAAGAAGACAGACTGACTCCATGGGCACGGAGATTGGTTACCACTTACTTCATAGTGACTATCCAGACAGAATGAGAAGAAATGAAGCAGGGATTAATTGACCCAGATTGCCTTTGTAAAACAAGGTGGGAGGGATCAGGTAACGATTTCCCAAGCATTGTCCAGGGAGGAGGCACAAGCAGGCAGGCAGTGTGAACAGCTCACACTAGGGCTTGAAACCCTTCTTCAAAATCCCCTTGCCCTTCTGCTTCTCTCTGCTTTTCAGCAGCTCCATCCTTCCTGTTCCCACCTTTCCTGAGACCCTCCTCAGTTTCAGTTTTTTGCCCTGCTGAAGGGTGTTGTGTGTACTAGGAGACACAGCCCCAAAGTCTTGACTTCCACAAACCTTGTCTTACACAGCTCAGTTACTTCTCACTTCTTTTATTTTCTTTTTAATCCTGTTTCTCCCTTCTATCCCTTAGGCCCCCTCCCACTCCCTTTCACATTTATCCCTTAATCAAATTGCTATATGCTCTTCCCAGCAATTCTTCTGTAAATCCCTCAGGCGGGTTAGAAGCCCCCTGAGGAAAGATCTTTTTTTGGCAACTGAGTTGAGATAGGAAAGAGGACCTTGACAGAAGCGTATTCCATCCCAGAAAGTTTTTAATCCTTCCAGATGCTTTGTCACAAACTGTGCTTTTATGCTGGTGCACTTTTAAAGGCAGCCAGGATATGTGCAGAGGTCAGATCACAGAGCTGCTCTGGAAAACTCTAAATTGCTCTCGCCTTTGATTCTTGTGCTTTAAAACCACTCTGAAGTTTAAATAAATGGATTAGAAATGAGTTAAAGAGCAGGGTGCTTAGTGCTTGTGCTTAAATCTATAGCCTCAAGCCATGGCACTTTGGGCGGCAAGATCCTGTTAAATCTCACCAGCTCAGCAGACTCTGAACAAGTCAAGGCTTGGATGCAGATGTCTGTGGAGAAACAAGGTGAAACAGACCAGAGAGGTGGCACGGGTCCTTCTACACCAGCACAGAAGCAAGCCCAAGGTGGTGAAATGGGCAGTGGGACATACACTGGACCACCTTTCAGAGAAGGCACCAGCACCACAGATATTTGCTATTAATGTTAAAGCTCTGACACCATACTTTTATTTTATTTTGCTTTGTTTTAGGTCTCATGATTTCCAGACTTTTTTCCAGCTGGGGAAAAGGAGGAGCAGTGTTAATGTGGTGGGCTAGATCCTCTCAGGAGACTCAGCTGCCTTGAAAGCCTGTTCTGCTTCCCGTTGTTTATTATTGTTGGATGGTGAAAGGACAGCTGTTATGTTACATACTAGAGGTAGCTGCACTTCCAGGGCTGGATGAAACGATTGCTGTAAATGCCAGCTTGGCAGCTATTCTGGCCCTCCTTGGGGCAGGCCCTTACCCCCTGCTTCTGGCGTGGCTTTGTTCTGTGAGAGAAGAGCAAAACATTTTGTAGCTGCTATTGAAAAGAGTTTCTCAACCTTTTAGGATAATCCCTGTTTTAAAGCGGAGGAGTTGAGTCAATGAGAAAGCAAGTCACCTGTAAAAATCATACAGCATTATTTGCTGAGTTTCTTGCTATCTCTCCACACTACCCTACCTGAGTGCAGCATCCCTACTCATAACTCCATTTTGTCTGCGATGTGAGACCAATGGTGTTTATTTCTGGTTCACACTAAGACACCAGGAGTTGAAATAAAACCATCCACGGTGACCCAGGTAAGCCTTTGGAAGGAGGCACTGATGATTAATGTCCTGAATTTTGGATGTTCACCATACCACTCACCACATGTATAAGAACAGTCCTGCTATGGAGGGAACAAAGAATGGGTTAGCTTGGCTTCCAGAGCTCACACACTCTTCTCTTTGCAGCAGGCTATAAATTATGCAGCATTTAAAGATGACTTTCTAAACCCCTGGCTTTAAAGCTTATTTATAACTCCCACACTGATATTTTTCAGACTCGTGACAGCTCCCACCTTCACAAGCTGGGGACATGCCAAGCACCTGGCCTTTTCTATAATGGCCCATTCCCCCCAGCAAGCTCCCCCCACCTCTTTTTTAAGCAATGCTTTGGATATCTCAGCGAGATTTTATTTATAGCAGAGACATAAAAAGCAAGTGAAAGAGAGTGAGGATGGTCAAAGGGAAAAGTAGCAAGTGTCCTAAATGTCTGACAAACGTCATAGCACATGCTGGAAAAAAATAAGGCCCTGGGAGCAGCCAAGATCTCTTAGTGATAATTTATATAGGAGCAGCATGATTCCATGTAAAGCAAGTTAGACTCGGACCTAGCCAAGATGGAAACTTATGACTAGAGGGGATCACCTCAGGGAAATGATGAGGGAGGTGGTACTTGTCATTCCCAGAAAGGGCTAAGCTCACCATTGGCAAAATCAGGAGTATGTGTGGGTGAGATGGTGGCAGCCTCATGTTGGCAGATACTGGTCAGTGATGGGATCCTGATGGGGTCTGTGCAAACTCCAGCTGGTTCCAGGACTCTGGGTTATTTTTGTTTTATTTGTTCATTTATTTATTTAATTCATCTCCCAGTGTTAGAAAGCTCACTCTTGAGGGAAGAGCCGCATCTTGAACTGTAGCATGGATAGAGTCTCTAGTAGCCCTAGTGATGTCATCTGAAGTGAAATACCTCCAGCCCCAGCTCAGTCCTTGCTTTGGGATCTGGCTTACAGTCAGGCTCTGGGATTCCCTGTAGGAAACAGGAGCTGAGATACTGAATCTTAAACAGAACAACAAAAGCCTAGCATAGAGGCAAAAGCCTTTGGTAGGTGAGGCTGTTCCAGACCCATGCTGTTATTTCCAGACTCAGGAGCACATCTAGGAATCATGGTCAATAGAAACAGCTCCCCAGGTGACTCCTGAAAACTGGATATAGCAGGGACTGAGCAGCACTTACAGCAATCCAATTCCTTAGGTTTTGTTTGTAGAAGAGACCTGTTTCCCCCCTGTTGATTGCCATGGCTTCAAAGCCTTGGAATGTCCTTGGCTCCGTGTGCAGTAGCATGAAGCAGAGCCCTGCAGTCTCAGTGGGGTTTGCTCCTTCTCCCAGCCTGAGGAGCATATCTGCACCCCAGGGCAGGTGTTTGCATTGCCAGAGGAAGACAATTCAGCTTTGTGAAATCTTTGAAGGTTTTGAATTTTTTTTTTTTTAATAAAAATGCCTGGAGTGGGATAAGCATTAAACAACAAAACAAAACAAAAAAGCCCCAATATGCATGTGAGGCATACTTGTGTCAGAACATCTGTTTACAGCTCTATGCTTTGATTCAGATGTCTCCTCCTCTCTTGTCTGAAGTGACCAGCAGGTCTCAGAGATCAGAAATCTGGCCAGAGAAAAATCTTGCTTGAAATTGCTATGTCTTCCCTGCAAAAATGCCCCAGGCTTTGAAGGAATGGCACTTTTCAGCAAAAGTAAATTTAGTCAAAAATCTCTGACCACCTTCAGTCTTTTCTCAGTCGCACCAGGCATTGCAGGCAAAACAAAGACATCTTGGCAAAATTACACCATTGAAATTGCCGGCAGAAGAGCTCAATTTAACACCCACTAATTGTTGCACAATAGTTACAGGAATAATCGGAATTTGTTAATTAGATGCATGCCAATGAGTAATTCAAGACTGGTTTAAATAATTATTCCTATCTTCCCAATAGGCTGTGGTGGTGATTAGCTTGCTGGCTGTTTCTCTTGACTGTTCTGCTTCAAATAAAAAAGAGGTGAGAGACACCCATGCAGTGAGCCACGGCACTCCTTAATGAAATCCTGCTCCCGGGATACTGAGATCTGCCTGCCTCTGAGTGCTGTTGGTTGTTGCTTTTGACCACAGAAACATCAGAGACAGCGAGGTGGACTGCCAGAAAGCTCTTGGATCAGCGCTGTGCCAGTGAAATTAAAGTCATACTTTTTAGTGTGTTTAATTCCTGAAGGAAGATGTAAGGATGGCAATTGTCACAAATTCAAATCCTCCATTATAACCACAACGTAAAAAAAAAAAAAAAAAGAAAAAAAGCCATAAAAGATCAGCAACCGGAGAGCAAAACTCTCCTCCCTGGACATGGCTAAATTCCTTGTCCCCCAGCCTGGAGAAATGCCCTCTACTGGCTCAGAAAGACTTTTTTTCTTCAGTTTCACCATAAACTTCCCTATTTGCCACCTTCAGATCTCCTAATAATTTCTCACTTTCCTTTGGCCAGCTCCTTCAGTGCTGCTTGGTTCATATCATGCTTTTTTTTTTTTTGACCATGGGAGACACCTCAGAAAGGGATGGAAATAGAACAGTGGAAGGGAGTTAGTTAGCTTCTGAATGCTAAACAGTAAAAATTGCACCTCAAACACAAACATGGGGAAAAACCCCTAAAAACAAAGTCAAATTGCATTCCATTGTATGCTCTGTCTACCTAGCCTTGTGAAGGAAGCAAGAGAAATGCCCAAATATTAGAGGTGAAGATGGTTCGTGCTGAGAACATTATTAATTTTCAAGTCATCAACAGTCACAAATGCTTAATATTTCTGTGAATCTCCTTGTGGACTCAAGGGAGCTGTTGCTACTGAGGTAGCCACCTGATGGAAAGCAATAGCACAATCTGGTTCTGGGTGAAAAATACTATAGTCTGTAGGATTTGTTGAGAGCATTGAGGAAGGCAACACACAAGTGGGAGCCAGGAAACACAATGATTAACTTTCTTGACAAAAATGTAGGTGAATGGCTGCAAGTTCCAAGATTGTAGTTTTGTATCTCCTTGCAGCAAGGGAACCAAGGTATTTGAAAATGTCCTCCCTCTTCTTGAACCCTAACAGATACATAACTACTTTTCTTGTGCCTCCTCAGTGTACCTCATTCCTTTGACAGATGTACTTCCTCTCTCAGCTGCTCCCTGCTCATTTGCACCCCTTTCATCATGATTTCCCTAAATTACTGCTGCTAAGTGAGCTGCCTAGGTTAGGAGCACACACAAGCTGAGCTCCCCGTTCAGTCAACGGAGAGAGACCAGGACCTTCTGTCTGTGCCCTGGTGACCTGGGTAACCCTCCAAGGGTTTCTCTTTCTGTTGACTGCAGAGGGAGCTGAAAGCCAGCAGGATGCTGATTAGTCTGCCCGAGGTGGGATAGAGCTGTACCATTGCATGGACAGGACAGGACACTTGAGGCCGAGCCATCCGACAGAGCAACATTTGAACAGCTTACAAGAATTCAACTCTTCCAAGAAAGCAGCGGAGATGAGGACACACAAAACTGACTCAAAGCAGGGAAAAACAGCAAACAATTGCCCCTTGTTGAAATTCATGCTTGTCTTCTTACATAAGGAATCGGAAGACAGCCAAGAACATGGAAAGCAGAGGTTCCCCAGAGACAATGTCAATTCATGAACCTTCAGTGGGTTTTGCTAGCCCTGAACTTACAACCATGGGACTCAGACCTCTCCTTTTGTCTTCATCCTTACTGCAAGAGTAGAAAGATGACTTACTAGTTGTCTTATGGCTCCTTGTATTGCTATCCATTGCTCCCTCACCATCACTGAGGGAGCCCTTTAGCAGAACTTTACCAGAACACCAAACAGAGAAGACACTTAAGGGTTCCTGTATGACACTCAAGGTTCAAAGGTTTTCTTTAGCCTGGACTTGGTCCCAATCAAATAGGAGGGTTTTTTTGGTTGATTTTTTTAAATTTTGTTTTTCAGAGTCTGAAGACCAAGACTACTTCTCCACTTCCAGTCAAATAAAAAAGCACAATAACAGTCTGGCCCACCTCTTTTATGGGATCCTGGGGTAATTACCTACTCACTTCAGCTGCTCCAGCCCTGCATGTGGGGACCCCAGAATACACCAGTGGCCTCATTGCTGCTCAGAATTAACTCCTTGTCTCCCAAATCCCTTCTCTGCCAGCTGGTGTGTGAATATCGGAAGGAGAAACTTAAGGAGTTTCTAGTCTGACTTGAATTTGTCTCTGATCCTAGAAAACTGAGCACAAGTTGCCCTGTAGAATGGAAAGAAACACTACCCTAAGCACTCTGTTTCATCCGTCTTAATTCAAAGTTGAAACTTGATGGAACAAAAAGTAAAATACACCAGGCTTGAACTACTTACTGGCCCAATAATGGCCAAAGGACTTAGGCGTCCTGAGAGGGACAGAAACAACACAGGTGGAAGAGAAGGCTGATAGACACTAACTGTCTGGCACTGAATGGTCTGAAGAAATATTGTAGATCAACAGGGAACAGGATATTTTTCTTCTATGAATCAGCATGGAAACCTTTTTGTAGATGTCAACACAACATGGACTTTGCCTAAATACCCCACAGAATTCTTTAATTTCTAATTTCTGTGATCCAGAGGCATAAACTGGATTGTTCTTCTTGGTTTGATCTGAGATATCCAGCCCTTCCCTGCAATGTCTGATTGTCTTTGACTTTCTGTCTCTAGTTTAAGTGGCTATAATAATCCCAAACAGAGCTCTCTACATTTCAGCAGACACAGGTCATGCACTAATGACTTCTTTGATAATTGTTCATAGTTTGTTACACTGAGAATCAGGGGATGTCAAGGAATTTCCCACCTGAGATTTACCCACCTTTCCCAAAAATATTTTGGATGGAAGGGAGCAGCAAAGTCCAATATAATATAAAGCACATTTTTGGCTAACATCTGAAATGCCTTCAGATATCATCTAAAGTTACATACACATGTCCCCAGTGAAGCCTGAAACAAAGCTCTCAGAAAAGACAGGATTAATTCGAGGTCAGAAGGGCTTTGCTTTCTGTCATAACATTGCCATGATGTAGTACCAAACTCATTACTTACTGTGACAGGAAACTAAGAGACTAAGGAATGGTTTAGAGTGTGTTAGTTCATACTCCCCTTCCACTGCAATATCTTCTCTTGAGGATGGCAGCAAACAATCTAAACAAGGACTTGTGTGTATGGAACAACTTAGTCCCCATGCAAACAATATGGGGACATCAGGGATTTCTGTGAGATGTTATGTTTTTGTTGTATCCAAATTGCCCACAGATTTTTCTATGTGTCAGTCTCAGCTTGGAGGGGGCTGTGTTCTGTAATTAAACCAAGTTGATTAGACAGTTGCAGAGAAGGGAAACTAGTTCACAATATGTCATCTGACCTTTTCTGTCTTTTTCCTCAGCTCTGATCAGCTGCGAAGCAATTCTGAACTTTTCAAAACAATTTGTTCTTCAATTTGGAATAATGACAGTAAATAGTTCCTTAAATAGCCTCATTTGTCAGCTGTCCACTGGGATTAGTTAACATTAAAGAGCTGATCTCCTTTAACTGGATACTTAAGCTGTCTGCTGCTGACCTTCCATATGATCCCAGGTAGGTGCTGTTCTCTGAGGGTCTTGGGTTCACCAGTTATAAAGTTGTAAGGGACAGCTCTAATTGTTTAGTTCTGAAGCACTGAGAGTTGGGGATTTCCATGAATTCGATCCTTTTTCAGTGTACCAACTGGGAAAAGACACCTCATACTCAGCAAAATAGTCCCTGTGCTGGAGGTTGTACCATCAACTAAAATTTGGTTGCTTCAAGGATAAGTCATACTTTTGCCTGAACATTTGCCCCTTTTTTTGGCCTGGCTACATATTTCTTCAACCTCTGCAAATGAGCTGTTGTTATCTATGAATTCTCTGGCTACTTTTTCCTGTCTATATAAATAAAAACTTAGAATCAAAGTTATGCTTGTGAGCTGTGTATGAACAAGCACACTCTGCTGACAATAGTAGATTAAAAAAAAAAAGCTATCAGGTCCCAGTTATTTTGAGCATAATGCTCATGCATAGTATCTCCCCAGAAACTTCAGGACTTCTGTGATTGTCACCCTCATGAACTTCACGCTGAACTTCTCCTTCACTGACTGATTAATTTAAGTATACACTGCAGATGCTTCTGACATTTATGGAGCTACATCAGCATGTGTGGAGCAGCAGGGATCCAACAAAAGATCTCAAAATCCACCTGTAGTGGAAGTCCAGATGAGAAAAGGGAGTGTAGCCAGGAAAAACCCCTGTTATTTACGTATCTTTCTGTATAGCAACTATCTTGTATAGCAACTATCTTCTGCCGATGTCATGGGCCCTCTGCAGAGCTGGGTGTCTTGAACAATGCTTCACTATATTGGATACAAGCTCTGCTCTCTCCCCACTTCAGCTGTCCTTGATTGCACACTTCCAGGTGCTGATTTCCAGATTAAGGGAGTCTTTCTTTTAGACTTTTCACACGCTGTCAACGTGGTGTTTGATTACATCAATAGAGGCAAAATATCAGTGCTTAGTGGAAATAAAGAGATTTTTTTAAGCGGGGAGATCTATTTTTGCCACTTCCTTCTGTGGGGCAGGTTATCAAGATGACCTGCAAACAGCATTGCTGCAAAGAACAGCTCACTGTTTCGGGAGATGAGGGGAGACAGATGGTATTTATTGTGTGTCATAAACAGTGAAGGACTCTTTGGACAATATCCTAATAAACACTCTAAAAAGAAACTGCCAGACTCTCATAATTCAACATACAGATTGTCATCCTTTCCCTTCTGCTTTGTGATATAGTTAAGGTTTACCTTTTAGTATTGCCACAATGAACTCAGCTATTAAGGACAAACTTTGGCGTCACTGATAAGAGATTCCGAAGGACTGTTTATGGGCAGGAACCATGCAGAAATCAACAGAAGGAGTGTGCTTGTCTTCAGGCTGGGATGCCTTACGAGGTCTGTACCTGCCTCTCAGAGACATTTTTCCAGTTGTGGTATAGATCATGGACCCAGCAGGTTGCACAGGCCCTACCTTAGCCTGGTGCAGGGTCAAAAAGCAGAATATGACCTTAATTCTAGGCCTGATGACCTCCCACAGAGAGAGGTGGACTCTAGTGGTGTGGTGCTTGTGCCCAGGTTCAGAGTTCTCTCAGGCTTTTACCTCTCTGGGATGGATGCAGAAGTAAGACTGTTTGGAGGACATTCCCCAGGAGAAAGTCCCCAGTCATCTCTCAGCAGACCTGTAAGGGAGGGAGGAAGGGAGGGAGATGTTGCAGAGGACACCAGATGAAGACACTTAGTGCCGACATCTGGAAGACAACCCATGTGTTGTCCTGAGAAAATGATTCCCTTTCCCCAGCACTGGGGGCTGCCGTAACCGCCCTGCTCATTTTTGGGTTGGAGCTTGCCAGTCCTGCCTCCAGATTTACAAAATCTGCTCTCTGTTGTCCCCTAAGTCCCTCAGAGGGAAAGAGTATCATCATTTTCTTGACACAGTGGTCATCTTCCTCCCAGACCCAATTAGCCCCAGGAATGGAGCCTTGAGACTGCCTTCCTACTTGGACTTTCTCCAAGGGGACCACTAGGCCAGGCAGCCACTGTTGTCATGAGCAGGGTGTTTCTACTGGGAGTGCTGACAGCCTGTTTTCATCAGCTCCGAATGGAAAAATTGTTTGGAAAAAGGCCTGAAATGTTTATCAAAGAACCATGGCATTTAGTGTAAATGATGAAATGATGGGAAATTAACCTTAAACCCACCACTGCTGCTATCAGGAATCATGGGCTGCAATAGCTGTGATATGGTCAGTGGGAGTTTCACCCCCAGGCCCGTGTGTAGTCATAGGCAACTCTTGTCTTTCAGCTGAAATGCAGCTGCTCCTGGGGTGGATCACAGGCTCTGCAGGGCACCAGCGGGGTTCAAAGGTGACCATTGCATTGGTCATGGCTACTTTGTGCTGCTGCATCTGCCCATGGCCTTTGGAAGCCTGTTGCCTTACACTGTTAAGTTTCTCATGACAGGGACCAGCCTGTTGTTTTATGCTGTGATGAGGATTAATAATCCTCATCATGGTTGATGATGTAAACATGAGACCGTCTGGGTTGTAAGGGCTAAAGGCCACAAGGAGAATGGCTCTTTGAATGTCTTGTGGTAACCCCAGGGAAATCTTTCCTTTCCTTAGCAGTCAGGAGTTCAGGCTGTTCCTCTAACAAATAATACCCCTCAGGCCTTTCTGACTCATTTGCAAAGTAATAATTAGGCAAGAAGAGTTTCTTCCATTCGTTTGGCATCACCATTGCTTGTGAAGCCTTTCTGGTAATAAGTGTAACTTCTGTGCACAGAAAAAAGATTTTAATCTTGCATGGGCTATAGCAATCCCATGTAAAACATACAAAAATGCTTTTAAAAAAATTATGTTTCTAGCTCTTATGGGCCAAGACCTATCTTCTAAACTGGGAACTGAGTGTAATGTTGTGGTGGGATATTTCACTTCAGTTTGCAGGCAGCCAGCAGCTGTCAGTCACAGGGCTACACTTTGCACTCATCTTTGGATTGTCTGTGTGGTGGCAGGCCTACACATCTTGGAGACATTACTGACCATTTTCAAGGGCAGAGTCGATGGAATTAAAAAATCATGCAGCAGATGGAGGAAGAAGAAAGGAAGATTCACGAAGCCTTTCTTGCATCTGTGATCAGTGTTGCCTCAACAGATGCCTAGGAGGAATGTGACATCCAAATTCATGCACTGGGGCTGAGCAGAGAATCTAGCATTTTTTTTTCTCAATGTTTAAAGCAGAGAGAGTTCAGTATTTCTCTTGCAGATTTCCCTGATGCCTAGAGCTGACCAGCACTGTCTCACCTCGCCTAGACAGGGGCAATGTCCAAGTGGAGCACTGATGGCATAGAGGCATCTCTCGCCTCCTCTGCTCAACTTGTTGCCCTTCACCCCTCACTCCAGATTTACTAAGCCCAGAGTTCATTAGGATTCACTTCTGCCTTGCTCTTGCTGCAAAGCATTTGCCCAGAGCTGAAGGTCCTGAGAGGTGCTGAGCTGAAGATCAGAGTGAGGGCTGGAGAGAAAGCTACTGTTGCTCTTATCGCACTGTGAGGTTTGTTGCATTCCAAGGAAATCATCTGGTACTTGGCTTTCTCCACTTCCCTGGCCACCGTGAGGTTTTAGGACAATCCCTAATCTGTTCCCTTGTGAACACTGAGGGCCTTTCTTGTGGGAAACAAGTTTGCAAGTTCAGTTGTTTCTATCAAAGATGAGAGAACATCCAAGCAGCGCCAGACAGTACAAGCTTCCCCCACAGGCACTCTGGCTCTGGCATCCCACACTGATCTATCACCACCAAGAGCCACAGCACAAGCCAGCATCTCTGTCCCGAGCAGCCGCCTCCTCCGCCTCTGCCTCCGCTCATAGCCCGCGTTCCTGGCTGCCTACCTCGCCTCCTCTCTGGCACAGTTGCCACAGAAAGCAGACACAGTGCAAAGCCTGGGAAAAGCTGACGCTGACTTTTCTCTCCCCTCACAACTGCCTGTGCACAAAAGAGCACCTGCAGGCAGGCAAACCCTGGGACTTGAACCTGTGACTGGGATCCATGTCTGCCTTTGCCTGCTCTCTGCCTCCCTGCCCATCCCTGGCCGCTGCATTACTGGTGCTCCTTTCCTCTGCCACCTTCACACTCCACTGCCTCCTGCCCAGAGAGCAGGAATGAAATATTGTGGGGTCAGGAGGTAATGAGAAAAGCTTGGTTTTCCCTCTTGCCTCCCACCCAGCTGTCCTGTTGGAGAGGCTGAAGGCAGGGGACAGAGCTCCAAATTGAACTGATGTCCTTGAAGCTGTCCACCGCACCAAAGGGTAGAGGGATCTGGCTGGAAGGGGAAGCTCCTTTTTCATCCCCTGATTCTCCTCAGTCTGGATCGGAGCAGGCTTGCTACAAAGACATCAGCAAACCCTAATGAAGTTGCACAGGGGACAGAAAATGCATGCAGAGTCCCTAATTCGATGGCAGTTGCCAGTGATGGAAATGGGAGGGAAAGCAAATGATCAGGAGTGCTTGTCAAAAACAAAAGGCTTGGGAGAGTGGGTAGGGGTTGACTGTTTCCTGGTAAGTCACAATGGATTTCATGCAGAAGCACCTAGGGCAGCCTTGAAACCCACCCATTAGTTCAGTGGGATTTAATGTCTTCCAGTGAGTAAATACCATCTCATTTTGTTAGCACAAAGTGGTCCTCATCAAAGTATTGGCAAGATTACAACATTTTTTCATAAATCCAGCAAATTGCAGTCTGCCTACAGTCATCCACTGGAGTCTTTCTTGTCTTACTTTAATTGAACTTTGTGTGGGGAAGGGAAAGGGGATTACATTTTTTATTGTTGGGTGTGTTTTATGGGAGATCTGTCAGCTGGAAGTGACAGTGCCAATTAGGGTTGCATGTTTCATGTGAGTTGCAGAGTCTTAGAAAGCAGAAGAAAAAAAGGGGTGCAAGCAAGCCAAGCTATTTACAGTGACAGATCTGTGGAAGAGCAAGATGGGAAATACCTTGGTTGCTACCTGAGGCTGTGAGACTTGCCCTCTGTCCTTCTCTCCTCCTGCCAAAACATACACACGCTCCCCGAGATGTGCTTAGGGAAGACTGGAGGTTTATTTACCACTGCCCTAATCACACCTTTCCCCAGTAAGGCTTGTGACTGCACACAAGGTGTTGTGTGGTCTTCTCCTACGTGTTTCCATAGGTGTGAAGCCAACACCTCCTGAAGGGAACTCCATAGGTCTCCACTGGGACACTCTCTGTGATGCAGGTAATCTCAGAACAGTGTTTTGGGAAGGAAAGGCACAAAAGTCTGACACAGTCCAGGCTCTCTGGTGTCTTACAATAACGTGGTACTAATTCACCCAGCAAAGGACAGTGAGAATGCTAAGTGCTTGATTTGCAAGTACCTCCTCACATTTGTGAAGGGACAAGGGAAAGAGAAGGAAGGGAAGATACTGTATTTCCAGATAATCTTAATCCTTTGATTTAGTCTCTTGAGCCAAGTGTCTGATGGCAAATGCAGCATCAACGTTTTAAAATTCAGAGCCAAAGCTTTAATTTCCAATCCCTGAGCATCCTGGGTGCTCACTGACACTGCTGACAATTTCTCCCTTCCGTGCTGTGCCTCTACAGCCAGAAGCTCTGCTTCTGTCCAAAAAGACCCTTCTGAGCCCTTGAATGAGGGCTATCAACCAGCTTCATGGGCTAGATGGCAAAGTCAGCAATCTGGGCAGAGGGGCAGGTGGTGTGCAAGGTCACAGCATGCTTTGAAAGCCCGGCTGCTCTCTTTTGGGGAAGGAATGGGTGCTCAGGATTTATGCTGCTGTACATGAAAAATAAACACTTGGTCTCTGCATGTTTTGCTAGTCAGCGTGTGCTACCCAGCTGATTCAAACACCCATCCATCAGCCCTCCCTTGACTCATCACCACAACACTGAAGTACACAGGGGAGTGAGCACTCCCACATGTGGATGAGAGAAGGCTCCGTTTGCCATGAGATGTTGAAATTCCCCTCTGAGCCAGCTCCTAGTAGAGGCAGTTGGATACAGCATTGCCTTGCTGCTGTAAACCATCACTTCCAGCTCTGGCTAAGTGTCCATTTTTCACGTTTCCCTGTGACACCGCGCATCTCCTTTGGAAGGCTCAGCGTGCTGTGGGCCAGTGCAGGAGTTTGCTCTTATGGGGCAGATGGGATGTTCTCTCTGGCTGGATTTCAGAGCTGCTGGCCGCCATGGGTGGCAGAGGAGAAGTCCCTTTTGGCAAAGTGGGGGTGATGCCGTCTCACCCATCACCCTTTGCTCGACTGCTTCTCTGGGTTTCCACTGGAGCACTCTATTAATAGCCTTGTTTCCAAACAATAGTGGCACTAGTCATAATTTATTGGGACTTTAATGACACATTTGACAATGACACTGACTGCTGGTGTTTGAGCACCAAACAGGAATTTTAATGAGAAAAGGAATAAAATGAATAATGTGTTAAAAGGGAGATGGGCTTTAGCAGGCTTGTGTTTAAATAAGATGATGAAGAGTGTGATGAAAGTTTATCTACATGGTAAGAAAGATGAATGAATTGATTCTGTTGAAGGCCAGGTGGCCCAAAGTATTAATTCTTCTTTCCTGGGACTGGACAGCTCTGAACCTGTGCCTGTGGGAGAGCAGTGAAATATGAAACACAAGCAGTGGGACTGAGCTCAGTCTCAGCAGATTTCCTGATGGCACCAAGCTGTGTGGTGGGGTTGACACACTGGAGGGAGGGAATGCTATGCATAGGGACCTTGACAGGCTTGCAAACCTCATGGAGTTCAACAAGGCCAAGTGCAAAGTCCTGCACCCGGGTCTGGGCAATCCCAAGTACAAACACAGTCTGGGCAGAGAATGGGTTGAGAGCAGTCCTGAGGACAAGGAGTTGGGGGTGTTGGTTGACAACAATCTCAACATGACCTGGCAATGTGCACTCACAGCCCAGAGAGCCAGCTGTATCTTGGGCTCTAAAAAAGCAGTTTGACCAGCAGGTCGAGGGAGGGGATTCTGTTCCTCTACTCCGCTGTAGTGAGACCGCACCTGGAGCCCACCACTCATATGGCTTTGGACACCCAACATTAGAAGGACATGGAGCTGTTTGAGTGAGTCCAGAGTAGGCCATGGAGATGCTCCAAGGGCTGGGCCAACTCTCATATGAGCACAGGCTGAGAGAAGTGGGGATGCTCAACCTGGAGAAGAAAAGGCTCTGTGGAGACCTTACAGCACCTTTCAGTATCTAAGGGGGACTAAGAGAGTGCTGGAGAGGGATGTTTCACATGGGCATGTAGTGACTGGAAAAGGGGGGAAGGCTTTGAACTGAAAGGGGATAGATTTAGGTTGGATGTTTAGAATAAATTCTTTACTGTGAGGTACATGAGGCGCTGAAACAGGTTGCCCAGAGAAGATGTAGCTGCCCCATCCCTAAAAGTTCAAGGCCAGGCTGGATGGAGTTCTGAGCAGCCTGGTCTAGTGAAAGATATCCCTGTCCATGGCAGGGGGATTGAAATGAGGTGAGTGTTAAGGTCCTTTCCAAACCAACCTTTCTATGATTCTGTTCTATGAAATGGGAAGATGGGCTCCAGCAAATCACCCCTGTCTTTGGCTGGGTGTTCCTCTGTCAGCAGCAACATTTGTGCAGGGGTACACAGCCCTGCCCCAGTCCTGTCTCCTCAAAGCTGCTGTGTGTGAACAGTTTTATGGGAATCCAGCTTGACAAAGGACTTGGAATGAAGTGAACTCACAGACATCTCCAGTGGCACTCCTTGAAGGTGGTGGGGAGTAGGTGCCCCCAGTATTTTCTAGAAGCAGAACACTAGGAAGACTGGAGAATGACTAGAACATTGTGCTGGCAGCACCCTTGTTTTCCACGAAGCTGTGTCTCTAGTGGTGACAGCACAACTCACACGTGTGGGACTAGGCTGCCTAAACAAAAGAAGCAGTGTTATTTTAGGAGCACTGGAATGTCCACCTGGCCTCTATTGCATATGAAGAATGAGAAGAGTGGGGCATAGGCCCTGCCCTGTGTCTGGCAGGCCCATGAGGATGCTGAGGACACCCTAGAGGGTCTAAAATGGCTCAGGCAATTTGCTCCTGCCTAAGTTTCAAGTCGGTGTCTCCCTACTGACTATCTTTTTTCTGCTGATAACAAAGCAAGGGCAAAAGCTAGAGAAGATATCTTTGTCCAGAAACTTAAAATACTCTTGTGACAGGAGTATTAGAGTTCAGACAAGAACTTGCCAAGTTTCATCTCTACCAGTATCTTGTCTCCAGTGATAATGGATGATTCAGGAAAGTGTGACCCTTCCTTTGCCCCTAATCTTCTGTTGGCACTATTTCCAAAACTTTTTTCATCCCACAAAGGCTGTTCTGTGTAAATACATAGAAACAATTTCTCCAGAAACAGCTTAGAATTTCTCTACCCTCTATAACTATTCCCATCCAAATAAACATACTTTAAAAGAAAAATTAAATGGTTACTCATATTTAGCAAATAAATCAATCCAAACACATGACTCCAGAACTGATCTTACAGCAACATTTTTGCTGTTTTGTGGTGCACTTTAAGAAATGCGTTTCTTGTCCCCTCAGAATGATAACACTTAGATTCCCTAAGAAGCATGGAGTATCACCTTCAAAACTGCCTCTGGTAAAATTTTTCTGGAAACATTCCAGGGGCAAAGTGCTTGCCATGTGTTTCATGTCCCATGCAGCATGTGAGATGGAGTTATTTGTTTGTTGCTGCTTTGTCTTTGTTTGTGCAAACTGACGCCGCAGGGACTTCTTTTGAGGGCATTTTTCAGCCAAGAAGATTATTCTATATAAATACAGTTAAATAAATAGATTTATCACTAGAATAGCTTCAGGCTGTTCCATCCATACATCTATCTATCTATCAATCCATCCATCTATCTAATCTATCCATCTATCTATCTATCTATATCTCTATCTATCTAATCTATCTATCATCTCTATCTATCTAATACTTGTCTGCCTTTGTAGATAACAGAATTAAATTCCTATCACTGACTAAAACAGACACATTGCATTTATCTTGTTTTGTGTCTACACTGAAACTGTGAGCAAGAACTGAGCTAATTAAGTCAGGCAGATTTATCTGCCTCAGGTACACCTTGGAGTTACTGCTCACAGTGGATCATTCTGTTCCTTTGCCAAAGGACACAGCTTTTTTAGCTAAGGGACAGAGAGGCATCTGGGACCCATAATCCTTTCAATAACTAACCTTGATCTGAAGAGGAAAGTGGTTGAGAGTCATGAGCTGGTAGCCCAGAGGGGAAACTCCCATCAGCTCTGACGAACTTTTGGCTACTGTCACCTTTCCCCATGTTTTTGCAACAGTGAATTTCCTCTATTTGTATGTTTTTACCTGTTATCACAAATTATTTTGGAAGTGCAACATGGTTTTTGAGCTGATGGGAAGCCAGCATGAAAGTCATCAGAGAAATGAAAGATCTTTTCAGTCCTGCTGTTGGCATAGCCTCTATCAGAATCTGATGTAGATGAGGGTCCTGCTGGTTTATGACCCTGAATAAGTCACTTAGAAGAATGTTTGAAAACTGATCCATTAAAAGACTGCCCCAAAAGGACTGAGAATTAAATTCAAAATAAATACCCTGCTCCCAAGCTTACATGGGCAGTCTCCTACGTGCAAGCCAACAGTCAAAACAGGAGAAAAGGCTGAACATGAAGTCTTGCCTGACTTCTAATGAGCTGTGATGAAAAACAAAATAGTAAAATTACACAAGCAGACCTATAAATTAGGTTTTTTCTCCTGAATGATTACATGTCCCTCCCATTAAAAAAGTTTTTCATATGTGCTAAGGGAGTGGAGTCATTGCCCATCAGTTGATGCACCCAAAAGTGTTTGGCCTGCTCTTCACCATGAAAGAGGTGAAAAGGGTTACCCTGAACCTCAGAGGAAGAGGCAGTAACTTGCTAAGCTGCCATAATTATGTGTGGGTATCTGTGGGCCCACAGTGTACTTAACAGCTTTGCTTTCATGGAAATCAGTGGGATTTTCCCACTTGAGTAAATGTCAGGTACCTAATAAAGATCTGGGCTCAGGGAGAGCCTTAATCTGTCCGATTCCCAGCAAACAAGTGTTTTCCCAGCCATACTGGGAAAATAAATAGAGAGAGAACTGTGAGACACTCAGAAAATTTGGCAATAAGTCTATATGAGTATCTCAGATGAAAGACAGTCCTTAGTTCTGTTTGGAAGCAAAGACTATAGGAAGTTTCATGAGCATTTTGGGACCAATCAAGGTTGAGGCTGTCATCTCCTAGCTTGAGAGCTAGGAAATACGGGACAATCCAGGTCTCTGGCTCCAAAGCAATGAAATAATTTTCATGCCCTTTTCTTTGCTGCAAGAAACTGCAAGTGTAGAAAGAATTAAAATAATGAGAGGCTGAATTCCAGCTCATAAGAGGTGAAAGGTGCAAAGGAGAGAAAGGATAGTGGCTGGTATGGGTCTCCTGGCTTTCCCCACTACACCACGCATGCACATGGAGCTGTGTTTTAAGTCAGATAAATCACTGAAAATTGGAAAGTCTCAATTTTTGTTTGTACAAGTGTATGAATAAAATGAAAGATTAGGTTATTACAGACATCAGTCATGCTTTAAAAACCCATGAAATTGGCTGAAAATGAGACAGAGACAATATGAATAGATACAGTGTTACTATAGTCTATTTCCCATCATTGTTGTTGCACTTATCAGACAGAGTCAAAACTGTTCCTTTGCCTTTGTTAGACAAGTACATGACTGTGAAAAAACTCTTATCTTAAGGACTCTTTTTGAGATCTTTTTTCATTTTTCCTCCATTGAATTGTCAAATATAATATCAAATTAATTATTCCTTTAGAAGGAAAAAAACTAAAAAAAAAACACTCCATCAATAAATTAGATTTTTGAAAAGCTTTATTTATATTTTAACCTTTAAATGAAATTGATCTACAGTTTACAGTTCTAAATGGAGATGCATCTTAAATGAAAAGAAAAAAACCCTAGAGCATATACTTTTGGCAATTATGACTTTCAAAGCAAAATTTGGTAGCGTTAACTTTTTATTTTCAATAGGCTAATTTGTGATGCATTTTTCTATTAAAAAAATGTAACATAACTCACTTTGCTGTATTCTTATTGTACAAAATCATCAGTGATCTGTACCCAAACCACTCTGAAAATTATGATGTGACGGGAAAGGAGAGCCAGAAGATCCTTAGTTTCTTGAGCTGACTAGCTGGTGTGTTGTCTAGGCCAACCTCTCAGAAGGTACCTTAATCCTGTTTTTCTTAGACAGGACTGTGTCTTGCCCCCATCCCCTTCCATGAGTTTCAGGAGAAGGTATTTGGACACAAAGAGATGACAGCTCTTGCTATAATATCCACCCCCATGGCTCCCCTGCAGGTAGAGCTGGGTTGGAGATCCCAGGGGAGATTAGCTATTGCTGATGATGCTGAAGCACAGGAGATGCACATGGCTTATCTCAGTCATTCAGTTTGTGTCTGAGATGAGGCACCGGATAAGGATGCAGAATTTGTGCAGACAAAGCTGAGCAACTGAATCATTAATAACTGGAGAGGAGGAGCTGACATTTATTTGCTCAAATATCCATAAACAAAGACTTTCAGAAAATGGTTGTTTTCAAATGAGTCATTGAACGGGCATGGTGATTGGGTCTGCAGCAAATCCTCTGTGAGACACCCGAGTTCTCAGTTAAGAACCTCTTTTTCTAGGGAGAAAGAGAAGCTCCAGATTCAACACAGTACTCCCCCATGCTGGCAGGGATTTTACGTCTCCCTGCTGTGACCAGACTCCTTTTTCCACTGTGGGTCAGAGCTAGAACTGTCTCTCTGTTCCTAAGATTCATGGTCTCGGTAATCTTTTTTGAATTAAAAATGGAAATGTTTAAAAATTGAAATGTTGGGCAGTGCTATCTCCTGACACATTTCCTGTGGTGTTTACATGGCTGCATCAGTGGACATTTGTCATCTAGACTATTCCAGGATTCCACATAGACTTTGTCATCCCACTTGCAAGACGGACACAATCTGGTCTTTAAACCTTTAAACCAATTCCCCTCCATTTGTCCTTGGTGTAATTTTTTTCCAGCTGAGCAGCAGTCCCCAGGCAGAAACAGCAGGTAGCTCTGTTAGGAGGGACTCTCTCTTGCTTTCTGCTTGATTCTTTCTCACATTGCCATTGCATTTGTAGTTCAACCATCAGAATGAGCTGAACCATGAATAAAGCACGTGCAACCCTATGGCTTTTCATGGCTGTCCAGAGAGTAAAGAAACAGACACTCAAGAGCCTGGGTCAGACCCAAGAGTGCTGGCCAAAAAAAA
>VXAC01006717.1:742417-813711 GCA_013399225.1 Rhipidura dahli | reverse complement strand
TTTTTTTTTTTTTTTTTTTTGGAGTGGGTAGTGAACCAAAAAAGTATCCTGTATGTTGCTGCAGTGGGAAATCTCAGCTGTGATAACATTCAACTCAAGGTTGTTATCTAGTGGATTGTAACCTGTAGAATATGGGAATATTTCTCAAAGGAAAAGCAGGGCTTGTCATTTGGTGCTCTTTAGGAGCTTTACTGTTTGTGTCACAGCAGGCCCCAGCTGAACGAGCCACCTCAGAGGGACAATGACTGTGTCGTGCTCACCTGCAAAGGGGCTGGGTGTGTTCATCCCTGCTCTGCAGCACACATTCTTCTTGTCACAGACACTCTTTTTTATTTATGAGTTTCTTTATGCTGGAGAAAAGGGAATTTGGGACTTTCAGCCTGCACAAACCTCTCTGCTCCTGTCTCTGCTGACATATGTAAACTACCATGGCAGGTCATTAAATACGTGCCTATCACAGCAGGAGAAATTTCAGGGCTGCCACTGAACACGGTGTTTCCTAGCAGGACAAGCTGAATGGCACAGTCCCAAATGCTGCTCCATGCTCTGGCCAGTGTCCTGCTTGTGGGTCTCATGCAGCAGGAGCAGAGTCATGTCTCCCACTGTGCTGGGCATGGCCAGTGGCAGTGGTGACACAGAGATACCTCACAGGGTCTGCAGAGGTGCTCTGATCTGTGGAGGAAAGGTGTGGGGCACACCTGCATCAAATCCCACATGGAAATGTCACCTAAGGCTGGGCAAGAGTGCTTGGCTCTTGCCTTCAGAGGCTACCAAAGGGCTCTGGACAGGAGGCAGCCTCGCCCCATCCACTTTCACAGATGGCAAAATCAAAAAACAGGGCAGTGAAATAACTTATTTAAGGTCGCCCAAGGAGGCAGTGGAGGAGCTGGGAATAAAACGCAGGTTTCATGAATCACCAAACCACACTGCTTCCCCTTAGGGCTATGGATGTATTATAATAGAGCAAGATCCAGATGTGGTTTTTAACTGTTGTTCAGTACTCTGTGTGATATTACTCTGCCTAAGAAAATATACAAATTTTGACTCCCTGGAGATCTGACTAGTTTGGGGAGCTTGATTAAGCCTGTTTGGCATGACATTTTTAGGCAGAACAGCACACAAAAGGGTAGGGGGCAATTCTGAAATACACTGGCACAGCCTGCAGATTGCTGAGTCCTTTCTGTAACCCGGAGGATGCATAAGAATTTGAGAAACACAATCTCATAAAATGAAGGAGGGAGCAAAGTCAAAGCAAAGAAGCTGGGCCACATCAGAAGGTAGGAAGAAAACAGATGCTTGGCAACAAATCTGTGATCAGACGTGCTGTTCAAGTGGCAGCCAATCCCCTTAGAAAGTTATTATTCTCCAGCTGTTCATCCCTGTTCCCTCCATTCCCTTCCCAGCCCACCAACTCAACTGCTTGTTAACTGCTCCAGAGACCAACCTGGGCTATTCTGAGGGAGCTCTGCTTGGAGGCGTTTTGGCAGAGATATTCAGCAGTGGTGGTGAGGAGGAGACAAGGCAAGGGTCCAGAGATGGCCAGCTCTCCACCCAGCTCTGTCACATCTCAGCAGCTCTTCTAGCTGCAGTCAGAGGAAAAGGGCGGGTGAAAAAATATTGCTCTGCATGTAAAACTCTTAGTGCTTTGATATTAACAGCAGGAAGTGAGCAGGCCAAAATTCCAGAGCCTGAAGCCATGATTTAAATTGATCTGTGTTCACATTTCTACCTCCAGGTTTGGTCTGGGGGGATGGGGAGAATGGAAAAATTGCATCCTTGCATCAAATTTCTACATTAAAATTACCGCTCACCATACCCTGACAAACTGTGGCTGTTTTTTTCCAAAAAAGGCCCGTTCTTGGAGTCAGATGATTCCATATCATCTCTGGCTTAACTAAATAATGAACTCCTTAACTTTTGAAATTTGCTTACAGTTAGAAAGTTGTATTTATTATACGAAAAACTTGAAGTCAAACACTATTCCTTTCCTAGTTCCTCACTTTAAATAATGGATTGTGATTTAAATTTTAATTACTGATTTCTGCAGCAGAACTCATGCTTTTGAACATTTGATCTTAGAAATGCAGATTTCATACTGGCATAAAATGGAAGCAGCTCTCTTGCTTTCCTTTCTGATAGGGTTATGTGATACTCCTGAGTGATGTTAAAGAAACATTATCCAATTTGTCATGGAGACATTTGGGCCCAGATGAACAGAACCACCCTCATCCAACCCAGAGACCAGGCAGAAAGCCTATGCCAGAAACATGAATCTCATCCTGCCGTGGGGTATTTTTATTGAAGTCCCAGAAGAAGTGATTTCTGTGGATACTGCATTTTAAAAGCCTTCAAGGGCCTCTGACAATGAGCTGTGCAAGTCTCATTTTCTGATGGGACTTCGTGCAAGACTTCTGGCTGTGTTGAGGGTCCAAAGTGGTGGAGAGAGGCTGATTTTTGCGGGGGGCAGTGCAAATTCATGGCTTTTAGTCTGCAGGAGTCTGGTCCAGCCCCAGAGCAGCTGCCATGTGTACTAATGGCAGCTCATACTCATTAGATATAAGTGAACTAAACAATAGTTTGACGGGAATTATAGGTAGAAAACACTGCTTTGATATTGGCATTAAACCTTCCTAACAACCCAGTCATATCAGCCTCTCATTTTCAAAAATTAAAAACCCCCAAAGCTTAAGGAGTGTTTATACTTATTTAAAAAGATCACCAGGAAGCTGCAGGAGAAAATTCACCTTTAGGTTCTCTGAAGACAAGGGCTGGAGTCATCTCACCACACTGTGATTACCCAAAAAGTGAGTGGTTTACATAAATTAAACTGGCTTTATAGCTGCTGGAGAGATACTGACAACTCCAGAAGAGGATTTCTGCCAGTCTAGCAAAGAAATAAAAATGACAGGGGAAGTTGTGCTTTCAGAGGGCCTCTTTTTCCATTAGCCACAGGAGTATAGACCAGCAGTTTGGCACAGGTGCCTACAGTTTAGTTTCAGTGAGCTGAAGCCACAACCTGATAGTCATGTCACAGGGAGGGAATCTGCCTGACCAGGAGAAGAAAAACAGGGGCTGAAAGAGGGAAGCAGCGAGCGGCCCCAGAGAGGGTAAAAAGAGACGGAAAGTTGAAGAGTTACAAACAAAAGACAGACCCTTTAAAACAAAGCCAGTTCAGAGGCTGTAACGCAATGTGTCCTTCAATATCAGGTTAGCTGTTCAGTGGCTGGCACTTTGCACCGTGTGAAAAGATCTCAGCCCAAGATCTTTGATAATCCGGCCAGCCGCGCGGTACTCGGGGGCACTGTTCCCCTGTGCCCAGCAGGCAGCTGTGGGCAGAGGGAGGCAGAGCTTTCCCACCACTGACAGACACCCTTGCTATCCCCTGCTCCCACCCACTGTGAGTCATGGCTCCAGAGACACCGCCCTGGGCGCTGGAGAAATCCACAAACCACCGCAATGTGAGATTATGGACAGGATGGAAGTGATGCCCTTCTGCTTGAGCCTCATGGAGGGAAACTTTGCCAGGGTTATGGGATCAGGAGGTGCTGTGAGTGTGAGATCAGGAGAACACCCTGAGGATGGGATACAGAAAAGGTACCCTGGATCTGGGTGACAGAGATGGCAGGCTGCAGGAGGCAGGTGTAGATGGAGAGACCAAACTTGACAGCTTGCTGCATCTACTTGCAATAGCCAGCATTTGGCTGCACATCTCCATACAATAAAAGCAAACTATTACAGTGAAATAAATGCATCCCAGCCAGCCAAGTGCTTGCTTTCTCCTTAGCCATTGATAACTGGGGCACTTAGTACCAGGTTTTAATGCCTAATGCTTCTGCTCATAGCCATGCTTATCTGCAGTGCCCTGTAAAATCAGTCTGGGCTCAGCTTCTCAGCCTGTGGCAATTAGTCTGATTGCCCAGGAGACAGGTGGGGCGATGCCACATGAGTGTGTTTACAGAGGGACGATATATGAAACCTTCACCCTGCTTGTAAATTAAATGCATGGTTAAAGCTCTGGTCAGATGCTCACCCGACCACCCTGCCATCTCCTCTGATTTATCTCTGCAGCAGATGCAGACCCACACTTCAGTGGTGAGCCCTGCCAGTAGCAGATCTATTATTCACACTCCTCTTCACCCAGGAAAATAAAAAAGTCAAGTATGTGGACTCCTTTGAAGGGAAGAGGGAGCAGCATAGTTTCATGGAGTGGTGGAAAGGCTTATCTTTGCTGAGTTGACACCCAATCTGCCCACATGAGGTTGAACAGGTTGTGAGGAAAGGTGGGCAGCCAGTGAGCAGCAAAGCCTCAAAAAACCCACAACCTGCTAACCCGGAACCCTGTGTGGCTCCAGCTCTCTTGTTCCTCTGGTACTGACAGGTTGTAGGGTGTCATGTGGCAAGAAATCTGTTCCTCCAACCACCCTCCTTTCTCTCTCGTCTACGTGAATATCCGTGTGCCATCCTTGCCAATGGGATGGGTCCTCACTGTGCTGGTGGATTGCTTAGGCAGAGCCCTCAGGAAAGCCCTTGTCCTTTTTAAAAACTGGAAACGGGACTTCTAGCTTTGTAAATGGGTTTCAGCCTTGTCTGTTGTTCAAGTCCTGGCCATGCTGCTTGGTGGCATTATATTGCCAAAGGCCTCATTGTGATTTTTGACATCCTCACGAGGGGAAGGGGAGGGGCAGGCAATGATCTCTTCATTCTCATGACCAGTGACAGGGCCCGAGGAAATGGCATGAAGCTGAGTTGGGGGAGCTTTAAGCTGGATATCAGGAAAAATTTTTTCTCCCAGAGGGTGGCTGAGCACTGGGACAGGCTCCCCAGGGAAGTGGTCACAGCACCAAGCCTGACAGAGGTCAAGAAGCTTTAGGACAATGCTCTTGGGCACGTGGTGTGACTCATGGGTTGTCCTGTGTAGGGTAGGGAGTTGGACTCAATGATCCTGACCCTTCCAACCCAGCATATTCCATGATTCTAAGTCATTTGCTTTCCTCTGTTTTTTCTCTTCTGTCTTCCTTTAATTTCTCTGCATTCCCTATTCTTTCTGCTATTGCTTTTTATGATGCAGAAATGAGTAAGGAAGCAGATTTGCATGGTGTGAGACATTAAGAGGAACCTTATGCCACTCCAGCATGGTTACTGTGACAGGGAGAAATGTGTATTGTCTGCGTGTTTGAGACCACTTGCACAGGACAGCAACCACAGGATCGTGGGGATAAAAAAGCCTGATGTCTTGAACACTGTAGGAATATTTAAATGCAGCCAGCCTTGATCCTCATTCTGGGAAACAACAGCTGCTGCCAGGATAATTTTATCCTCTTGCTTACACAAGAGAGAAGATCTATTTTACAAACATCCCGTGATCTTCTGGACCCATATATGCGGTTATTCCAGGTCAGAGTTGCATCACTGGAGTGGCAGATCCATATTCTGACCTGTTTTTTTTTTTTTTTTCCTCTCATCCAGCAGACTCTTCCTGCCTTGAATGCTCTGAGCCTAGGGACCATATTCGTCCCTCTCGTGGTTGAGTTGGTTATCACTGCATCCTCTTCCCAGATTGTTTCTGTGGCTTAAGGAGGACAATTGGGAAAGTTTTGCTCCATCATTTTCAGTGTAGTGACTCACTTAACACTGAACAACAAACAGTCATGGAAGAGAAGAGCTGGTTTCCCTGTTTGCAGGATGCAAGGCCCTAAAGATAAGAAGGTATACTCATGCCCTTATCAGTTCTCATGCTGAAGTATTTGTCTTTTCCTGGCATTGCACTTCCACTGTCTGCCTGAGTGCAAAGGAAAAGACACAAATTAATTAAAGAGAGAAATTTCCCAGCTCACTGTCTTTCAATTGCAACTTGCTGCCCTGCTTGCACCTGTAATCTGCACAGGACCTCTGATTACCTCCCACAAATGCTTCCCACATGAAAGGCTCTCTAATGAAAAAACATGGAGAGAGAGAAATCTCAAATTTTTTAAAAAAAATTTTTGGGGGGAGTGTCAGGAGAAGAAAACCTGAAGCGCTTCATTTTATAATCAGGCACTTTGATGTTTTCTTGTTTCTTTGGTTGTTTTGAAATAAATTTCTGGCTCCATATTTCCTTTTGTAAACATTCAGAAGATTAAAAAAAAGCCCAAGCCTTTCATAGAAGCTAAAAATGAAAACTGTTGACTTTTCTGGAGAAGCAAATTCACTTCAGAAGGGACAGAAAATGGCATAAAGTTGAACAAAACTTTGTATTTCAAGAAACTAGATTTCCTTGAAAATGACATTTCCTTCAGATTTTTCCAACAACAAAGTTTCTCCTTTTTAAAAAAATATTAACTCTTTCCTTAAACTTGCTGATGAGTCCAATCACATTTTTTTTTTCTCTGAATTGTAATTTCCACATTGGAAGGGTTGTGTAGCACAGCCAAAAGCAAAAGCCCTCCTGCTCATCCTCTGAGGCTGCCCAGGAGCATGAAGGGTGCCCAGGAGGGTGGCTCTCCAGACACATTTTTATTTGATTAGCCATGGCCACTTGGCATCTGTGCAATCAAAGTATTCCTGTATTTAACACCAATATGCCAATGCTGACAGTCAGTGGGTTAATCATTATGGAAATACTCACCAATTCTTGAGTCAAATATCAGGTGGTGCCAAAAAACAGAGCCCTGGGACAAAGGACAGAGAAGTTCATCTCTGACTAATACTGCAGATAAAAAGGCTGTTATGGAAAAACATGTCTTCCAACACAACACTTGGGTCACAGCAACATCTGAACCACAAAAATTCATTCTTCTTTCCCATGAAAAGCAGCAAATGCCATGCGTTGCTGAAGTCTCAAAGCCTTTAATGGGGGACAGCTTATAGCTCTGATAAGAAACTGTCCAGGCTGCTGGGGGTTATTTATATAGAGCNAAAGGGAAAAAGGAAAAAGAAAGTCTTCAGGTATATCCATGAATTAACTTAGAAACTAGAAATTAGAGAAGGGTTTCTAAGCAGCAGAGGAGATTAGGTCTGGAGCATGTCAACTGTGGGTATAGCACTTGTCAAAACTGGTATCAGGTTTTAAGATGATCTGCATCAGTCAATGAATGACACAAATGGCTGTAGAGGCAGTCCAGGCCTCTTGATTTAGCCCTGCCTTTCTATAGTCCTGTTTATTGAGGGCTGAAGAACCAAAAATAGAGGCAATAGTCATAGCAGTCAATGCTTCCAGTCCCTCCCCAAAGTATTTAAAATAACAACTTCCATCTTCAACAATCACTCAGGATTTGGAAGGTTTCCAGTTTTGACAGCCCAGTTTTAACACAGAGTAAAAAGTGAGTGATTTCACATAGGATGGTCCTCTCTCAGCACCCTTGAGCTGGATGCACCAGCAGGCCTTTCAGAAAATCTCAGTTCACCCATCAATTTACGCTCATAGGCGATCGCCCTCAATCAGCCCTTTCTGGTTCACAGCAGCAACAGAGGGTGGAACACACTCAGTAGCCCTTTTTGGAGGATGGCAATTTACTGGGCAAAAAAGTTCCAAATCTTTCCCTAAGCTTAATGTCTGTTGCAAATGTATGAATGTGACAGGGCAAGGAGAACAATATGTGACATATATTGTGGGCTGTGTTTCTGATCCCGTGAGTCTGTGGGTATCTATTGTTCACCAGCTCTAACAATGGGATTCATGTCATCTAATTCTGACTTTGCTTCTGGGGCAACTCAAGTTATTTTTTCAAATCCCTGGTCATGGCAGGAGACAGTGGCTGTTGCTTAAGCAACAATTTTGGGGCACAACTGGGATGGAGCATGGATGTGCTGCTACAGCATGTGGAAAGAGACTGACAGCTCTGAATGGCAGTGCATCCCCTCTGTCATAGAGAGTGTTCTTGGAGAGACACAGATCTTCTGTCCTTCAGCAGAGGGGGATCCTAAATAGCCAGCTAGGAGTAGATGCTGAATTTTTAAGCAGAGAAAGGCCAGTGTGATGAATTCCATCTGAATAGAATATGGTCATTAACACATCATTAAAAATGCCTTGTGTCTTGCAAATGCAAACAATAAAATCCTTCTGGGAGTGCCAGACTCCTCTTTCTCTATAAAAGCAGCTGTACTTTTTTCACTACATGGTGACCTTTCAAGACCTGATACTCTTATTCTCCTTCACAGCTCTGCTGTTCCCCAGATGGGTTGGAGCAAGGTGCTTGCTCTCTGTGCTGTACAAGCAGTGGTGCATCCTTACCTCTTCTTCCATAAGACTTTACTATTCTGGACCCAGTTCAGAGCAAATCCTTCTTCACATTCCGACTCTTCTTTGGCATCTCAGAGAGGATTACAGCTTTTGGCCTCACAAGGGATAAAGTCACTTGAGAGAAAGGTGGGTGCCTCACCAGGTAGTGCCACAAGCCAAGAGACACCTAAAGAGAAAGATGGAAACTATGATCTGGCCTTGGAATAGATCTCTGGAGAGCATGTGAAGCCCAAGGGTAGCAGGTTCATACTGTCTGCAGTGTTTGCAGGACAGCTTGGTGGAGTAGGATGCTGTCATCCACTTTGAAGTCAGGAGTCCAGGCAGACTGTGATGAGAAGTACTAGCCCAGGAATAATGAAATGAATTGGTTTGTAATCTTGATTAGCTGTCCAAACTATTGAATTACAATGCAAAATAAAGAAGGACATCAATAATATCCCTTCTATATATGGCCAGTTCTTCTACTAGAAAATGCTGGTGCAGTGGTGTTCCACTTCCCACCAATTCCCATATCTCCTTGCATCCAACTTCACTGGGCAACATTCCCTTAGATAGTATTTTCAGGGCAGCTAATCCTGGAATAATCTCTCCAATGTTATAGAAAGAAGAGGTGCAGAGGAAGGGTCCTGCAGCAGCCTAGAGAAGAGCACATTCATATTGCAGAGGATAAGAGGACCCCAGCTTGAGCTTGTTGAGTTTAATGAAATAAAAGCTGAAAAGGGTAGGATTGGCTGCCACAGATACATCAGGGGCCTAAACACTGGGGAGGAAATAGAGCTATTTAACTCAAGTACAATGTTGGCACAAGAGCAGCTGGGTACAGGCTGCCCATGAATGCGTTTAGACAATGGGAAAAGACAGAAAAGAGCAATACAAAAGTGAAAAAAAGAAAAAGCAAGTAATTTTCAGATTACAGAGTAATAGAAATGGAGCTGACGAAGGCCTCTGGAGAGCTGCTCATTTTGGGCTTTTTAACCTTTGGTAATATGACAATCACTCCTAAAAGAGAAAATCCAGAGATAATTTTATCAGTGTGGCCACAATACTTTTAATTCACAGTTTACTAAAACAAACACTGTCCCTAGCATGTGCCTCTTAATATTTTCCCCATTTTGGCTGTATGTTTGCGTATGAAAACATGAAATATTACAATTAATAATTTGCAGTCATTTCACAGCCTTTCAATCTTACAGTGTTTAATTGGGTGAGAAATGTTGCTCTACTGCAAACCTCTGCCCCAAAGCACTGTCACAAGCAGCTAAAGCATCCCTCACTCTTGACACACTCATGAGAGGTGGTGGGGATGTGGTTGTTGCTGACAGTAGGACTCAGACTTGGTGATTTCTTCTAGCACCAGGCAAGGAGGGAGGCTTGAAGAAATGTGAGGGAAATGCAGCCTCCACCTCCTCTCAACCCCAGGCAACAGAAGGAGTGCTAAGCTTGCCCCTGGCTCCCAGTCCCAGCTCTGCTGCTCCATATACCCATGCTCCTGCCTTAGGACTGTGGCAACAACAGCCAGTTTTCCCATGCTGCTGAGAAGCCTTGAGCCCTTGCTGGGATGCTCTGGCTCAGTATGACCTTCCTTATGCCTCTTTCCTCCTTCCTTCTGCTTCTCTTAATATCTGTTTAGCAGTCATCCTCTTCTGAAGCTGGAAAAAAGCAGTGGGTAAAAAGAGGGCCCAATAACAGCCAAACCCTTCATCCACTTGGAGACTAGAGGTGCTACTTTCTACAAATAAATATCAGAGGGAGCTTATTTTGGCTTCGTCTGTGCCTCTGCACAGGAACCTGTGTCACCAGCAGCTCTCCAGACTGGGGTGAGATAAAGTGTCAAATCCTGCTATTTCAAATACCCATGTAAGCATTCTTTCCACAGGCTGTGAAAATACCCCCAAAAAGCTCTTCTGGGGCTTAGAGCATTACTGTTCCAGTCTACACTGTCATTTAGTTCCCTGGGTATTAGATAAATCAGGAGGGGAGAATGCCAGATCTGGCTTTATTTTGGCCATACAAATGTATTACTGAGTAGTGAAAAGTAAGGGAAAAGCATAAATCTCACTGCTGCACTCCAGTGCTCTGGGAGTTTTTCAAGTCCCTCTGGAATCCAGAGGCAGTTTTCAGTTTGTAAGTCTAAATGTACTTTACTGACAGGGCCAAATCCAGCCTTAACACAAGGCCATGGAAGTCAGGGGAGTTTCATCAGGAATGCGTTAGGAATTGCACCGCTGCTTTAGGGACTGTATTTTAGGGGAGCTGCTGAGCCAGTCCGCCTTTACAAAATGTCAGAAGTAATAAAGCACAAGCCTTGTACCAGTGTGTTTTCACTCCTCACCCTGAGATTATCAGATCACCACAGGCACCAAATCACTCTTGCAAGACAACAGTGAAAGTGCTTTGCACTGCTCTGCTCTACTGCGTTGTGCCTCAAAACTCCTGCAGATGTTCCTGTAACTTAATCATTGTTGCTTCCTAATTAACCAAATGGCATTTTCTCCATCTCAGTAAACAGCAAACAGGGCACAGGACTGAACAAGATGCAGTCCTGATGGTGCACCCCCAGAATCTTCTCACTTCTGCACAGTGTGAGGGTACAAATATCCCAGTCAGGTAGCAGCTGTCCCCACTGCAGGCTTCTTCCTCGTGCCAGTTGTGATAAGCTGCTGCCCCTGCAGAGGTCGGGACCCTGGAGAACTGCAGCAGAGACATCAAATACTATTCAAGGCTCCTGCAAAGTTGTTGCATCTCAGACATCCCAACTATTTTAAATTTTAAACACAGCTTTGGAAGCCATGTCTCTCCTGCAGCATTCTTCCCATTGCACTCATGTGCATGGGCTTGGCTTTCCAAACAACAGCTCTGCTGAGGAGCTTGCTTTGTTATTAATAAGATGGCTGTGTTTATGTAGTTTAAGTGATGTTAAAATTAAAGTGAAGTTATGATTCAGCTGACTTCAAGTTTTCTCAGCCCCCTCCCTTTGCACACACAGTTTGCCCTGCACTTGTTTGCCTTGGCAGGGCACAGGCTTAATAGTAACAATTTCATCTTCCATTTATAGGCATCTGCACGCCATGTTATTCTTATAAAGCAGAACCCTTCTCAGAGCTGAGCAAGGGGCACATGTAAAGCCATGCATGTGAAGGCAAAAAACTTTTTTGAGATCTCAGCTTCTTCACATAAGGAATAGCTTTGTCTCTGCCCTTTGGGGAAAATTAGTAGGAAGGGAAAAAAGTCCCGTCTCTGACTCTGGATCTTGAAAAAGAAAGAAAAACAGTCACAAACCTGCAGTGTATTACATTCAGTGTACACTGCTTGGCAAACTTCCAGGGCAAATGTAGGAAAGCTGTAAACTGGTAGAGTTGGATATATCAGGTGAGATGTTTTCTGCGTGGAGAGATGAATTCACTTTTTTTCTCTGATATTTAGACTTCAAGTGGCTACTGTACCAGCAAGTATCTCTTCTAACAGATTGGGCTTGGGTTCCCATGCAAACTTCCTAGTACCTGAGCACTGTGCAGCCCATGGAAGATTGCCTCCTTTCTGCTCATCATTAGCCAGGCCTTGCAACTCTATCCTTTGAATCAGTGCTCATGCTGGAGCTTCTGGAAGTTTTATTTTTTAAATGTAACTCAATTTTCTTTTTTTTTTAAATTAGCATTAAAGGGGGTTGTTTTCAGGAGCCCCTAAGCAAGGCCTGCTGAGGCAGGACCCCTCTTGCAGGCGTGCTCTGGGGTTAGGGGTGATGCTCAACCAGGCTCAGCACAGGCAGTTTTCACCCTGAGAGTCAACCAGGGCGGCCATCACCTGACTGATGCAGCAGGACCCCCAGCTTCTGATGTCCCTGTGGCCAGTTCTGACCCCAAGCTCATCCAACAGCCCATCTGAGACTGAAGATCCTCAGCAAAATGAATGTGAGCTTATTATTTCTCTTTTCATTCAAGAACGTGGGCTGATGCTGCTTCTCTCACCTCTCACCTGTGGACACTGATGCCACAACAGCAAAATGGGAGAAATTGCCAGATTTTGTAGCCATGGGGAGGACAGAGAAAGTATAATATTTTGGGTCTAACTGGATGGGGTCCAGATATGCAGGCTGAGCTCGTGGTGGAGAGCTCCTTCCTTAGATTATCCTCTCCTGGTGGTGTGTCCCGCCTTGGCCTGCCTTTCTGCATGGGTGCCATTTGACTCCTGTGCCTGTGTGTGCATCTGCAGTGTGACTCCTTGTGCGTGTCACAGCCCTGTCCCAAATCTGCTTCCCATTTGCCTGGAATCAGATCCCCTGCTGTTTCTGGGGGACTTTCTGTGAGCTGCTCAGCCCTGACCAGTGCCTGAGGTGCATTGGATGGCATGATCATCATGAGCCTCACACTGCAACAACTGACCACAAACTGAAAACCTCCCAGTGGAAGGCTGCTCTTTAGGAGTGTGTAATGCTCCTTTCCCCAAATTACTGGTTACACAGTCACTTGTGCATAAACAGGAACTTTGTCCCCTTCTCCTTTCCAAGTGCTGGAAGGCCAGCAGCTGGCATGCAATCCTATCATCTTTGAAACAGCATCATCCCCCAAAACATCAGAAATGTATGAATGGTGTCCTGGCTTTCCAGTAACCAGATTCACTTGCACTTTCACTGATGTTACAGTTCAGGGAGTAAACCATCTACATTTTGAGCAAAATTGTCTGGCTGAGCCTGCAGCTCTCCTTTGCTCACCCCCAGCAGATGATCCACCTGGCTCCAACTATAAGCTCTCTGGGGCAGAGGCAGTAAGAGTTTTGCAGCGATGGAGTCACACAGGGCCTGTTTTAATTAAAAATATTGCTTTTCCTTACAGATTTTGCTTCCTCCTTACTGCTGAGGGACTGGCTGGGAGACAGTTTGTGTCATTCTTTCAGGGACACTCAGCAGAAGGTGCCCATCCCAGGGTTCAGGTGCTGTATAAGTGGTTAAATGAATTTTGTCTCCTATTTCTATGGGTCTGGAACAGAAATATTCTCAGTGTCCTATTCATTTTGTCTGAGGCAGGGGCATGGGGGCAGCAGGTAGATGAGTTTATAATTCCTAATCCAGGGGCAGCTAGTGAGAAGATAGTCCTTTTACCCTCCTGTGCCTTTTCTACCTTCTTTGCTCCTCTTCAACCAGCACTTTTCCACCGCGACATTTCCCCCGCTTCCATCATCTCTCACCTCATCTGCCCTCACCCTCTCCTTTAAATATCCTGCTTCTCTCTTCTTCCACCCCCAATGCCTTTCTGCCTTCTAGCTTTGCCTTTGGTGAGCTCTCTGGGTGTGCCAAGCCACTGTCTCCTTGTTCAGCAGCAGCCTCTGCAGCTGCTCTGGCTTTCTTGGCTCTCTTGGCTTTCATTTCTTTTGGCCTCCCCCCCGAACACCCAGAGGTGGCAAACCTCAGAAAGACCCTCCAGCAGAGAGGTTTCTGACCCACTGTTCCCTCAAAGGGAGAAGTTCAGGTTCTCTTTGGGAAATCTGGGGATGCTTTGTCAGCAGAGGGGATGGGGAGACCCACTGCACTGCCCTGGGAAATCATTAACTCCCCATCTGAACTGAGCAAGGTGCTGTGAAGAAAGTGTGTGAACACAATGCTTTTCATGAAATGCCTTGCAGGGGATCATGCAACTTGCAGGGGGAAGAGAAATGGACTAAAAAGGAGAGACAAACCCAGGAAGAGCTGAACATCCAAGAGAGGGATAAATAAGCTCAATCAAAGAGGGGCAGAGTCCTGATAAGACCTATCATGGAAAGCTTTGGGGGTCCAAATGAGCAGCACAGCTCCACAGTTCTGGTTACAATAGATCTGTGGTGGGTGGTAGTGAAGAGCTTGAGTGAACAGAAGAACAGAGGGACAGGACCCCTTCAAATTGTGACAGGCTGCTTTATTTAGAGGTGTTAATGGGAAACAAAGATTTTTTTTGTTTGGTTAGTTGGTTGGGTGTTTCTGGTTTGTTTTGAGGTTTTCTGTGTGTTTGTGTGTGTTGCCTTGGTAAAGAGCTCTGTTTGGTGTGAACTGCATACTTTACCTGCACTACAGATTAGAAAAAAGGACTGCTCTTGTCCTTTGACAGTTGGACCTGAGGCTTCAGAGATGGATTTTGATTTTAACAGCTAGACTGTGAGTCTGTGGGAGATCAGGTAGCTGAACAACATGGAGCTCAGAAATCCTCAGCAGTGGCTCTGTGACTGGGAGAGACCTCTTTCCGACGGGTGTTTTGTGGAAAAAGCGGTGAGACGTCAGCTTGGTTTCAGGTCACTGCCAGGAAGAGACAGACACAAAGTGGGGGCAGTTCAGAGGAAGAATGACCAAAATGATGAGAAGTGGCTGAGCTAGCTTGGTTTCTGAACTGCAATTGAGACAGTGAAGCCTGCCTGGCTTGGCCAAATGACAGTGAAGAGCTCAGAATGACAATCAAGTTGCCACAGCTTCATGAATAGCTAGTAAATCGTTGAGAGAGGCAGTGGCAAAGTCTTGATAAACCTCCAGATTGCTGAAGGGCATAAATACCAAGGCTGCAGAGAAAATGGTTTTGGCCCTGGATCAGGTCCTGGCTCAGGCTATGGTTCTCTTTTGACTTTACCATTGCAGATGGCTATCCTGAAAATGAGTCCACTGCACGCCTGTAGCCATAGCACAGGCTGACCTTTACCTCAGCACCATCGGAGCCACAGGAAATATGAGAGCCCTTGCTCAGTGTCGTTTCCTCTTCTTCGGATTCTGAGCTGTAATCAATGTGTGTTGGCGTTGCCTGTGAGCTCAAAGCTTGAATGCAAGTCCTTGAAGGGAACAGCAAAAGGCTCCTTTTTTCAGAATGCTGTAGCAGCACTGGGATTGAATGTTGAGCAGTGAATGGATGGTTTTGGTGCCCCATAGGAGAGAGGAACAGGCTTACCCAGGTTGAATAGGTTTTTCCTCCTGATGTACCCTAGTGGGTCAGCTGAGGGGATAGGCTGAATCTTTCTCCATAAAAGCATCCAGTCCTATGCAAACTCTCTGTGAGTGCTGCTGGCGTAACCTCGTAAGTGAGCCTTGGAGTTAAAATTGTCTTGATAAACTTGGAACAGATTGCTCCACATTAAACTTTTGTTTCCAGATGTGTGGAGACTCAGGCAGACGTCACACTGTTCATTATGCTTAAAACACATTTTCAAGATCTCCTTCCAAATCACAAGGGCAAGAAATGTCAAAAGCAATCAAACCAAACTTCCAACATAATCACCTGACTCCAGGAGATGGGGCTCTAGACCTCAGCTGATAACAAAAGGATTTGTAAATAGCAAATGGTTCGTTTTACAGCTGACCTAAATAACAGGGAAGATAATTGTTTCTGTTCTACGGAGAATATTTTATTCCTCCAACCTGAAGTGAAACAAGCCATTTTGATTTGGGGTTGTTTTGTTTTTTAAAATTCCACTTAACAAAAAGACTGGGGAATTTCAAAATGTAAGAAATCATTTGGGAATACAAAGCCAAAGTCTGGCTTTGGAACTATGGGAGCACATTTTATACACATTTTGTTTCCAAAATGTAAAAACAGGATCTTGGGATGGGGGTGGCTGGGTGGAGGGGTGGTGGGGCATGATATTTTTTCCTCCGCTTCTCAAGTTGAACTTAATTACTTCAGTGATTTCTACTCTTGACTCTCCAGCAAATTCCTTTCTGCAGGCTCACTGCATGATATTCCCAAAGGGAAGTCTAGATCCTTTTTGCTAAAATGTGCCCAAGCTGGGAAAGATGATGCACATTATCTGTCACTACCTCGTCTCCCACTCAGAAACTTACAGGGCTGTCTTTTCTCTTACAGGAAGATCTGTCCTTCTTCCTGGAATCTAGCACTGCTTTCTCATCCCAGCTGCCTTTCGTCCATGCAGGAGTGTGGGGCAGAACAAGCCTTGTAAAAAAGTTGGTGATGCACTACAGGAGGAGAAGGCTGACCTTAAAATATTTGGATTTCCTCTGCTCTAATGAGCTGAGCTAGCTGAAGCTATGAGGCAGAGAGTAGTGTCACCATATTCAGCTGTCCTGCAGCCTGCAGCCAACCTTCTCGGGGCAGGGGGGAAACGAATCAGAAAACAGACACCACCACCACCACCAAGAGAAAAAATAAGTGTCCTGTCTTGCATGAGTGAAATTTAAGGGAATAATAGAATGATACTGCTCCACAGATGGTAGGTCAATAAAGTGGGCCTTACCCAGCCTCAAATCTTTGGTATTTTAATGTATTTCCTGACTCTGTGAGTTACAGCTGCCCTGTTGCACATATATGCACATAGCAATTAATGCTGTAGAAGAGAGATGGAACAGTATTTATCTCCTCATTCCCAGTGTCCCCTTTATGTTTGTTTTAAAGGCTTGATTCAGCTTGCTGCAAGTCAAACTAAAAGCATGCTCTGAAAGAGTGGAAGACATTCGTATTTATTTTAGTTAATTGCTCGTTTGCATAATTACTCATTCCAAAATCTAACTTACAATAAAATCTTCCCTTCCATCAATACAGCCATTGTTACAGCTTCCAGCATGTCTGCCCCAGCGGTCATTTGCTGGAGCTGGGGAGGCTGCTTTGTAAAGGTGAGCTTTACAGTCTAGCTCCGAGGGTCAGCACGTCTGACCCACAGAAACCAGGTCAGATAGCTTCCCAATCAGCTCAAGACCCACTTGTCTTCCAAGTCCTTCACCATAATTCATTGTAATAAAGAAAGTGTAAGGGGATGACAAGGAGGATTTGAGGCTGGTGAGTGTAAAACAAGGATGGCTTTTAGAGTTGAGCATCTGTTTTTTGACTTTGCCATCTCTACTGTAGGTGTATGGGAATGTGTGTCCCTACATATTTAAAAATAACCAAATCAGAGAACTGTTCGAGTGCGGAAGAGCAGTGACTTGAAAGATGTTCTTTATGTTCTTTCTTTTTGTGTGTGTGGCTTTTTTGGTTTGTTTGTGAGTGTGTTTGTTGTTGCTGTTGTTTGGGTTGGGTGTTTGATTTTTTTTTTGTGCTTTTGTTTGGGTTTTTTAGTTGTTCTTGTTTTGTTTTGTTTTGTTTTTGTTTGGTTTTTTGAGGGTTTTTTTGTTGGTTTGTTTTTTTTGTTGTTGTTAATATACCAAAACAGGGGAAGAACTTCGTAAAAACCTGCTTGGACCTGTGGGGCTTTGGGAGACCTTGGCAGCACGTACAGTGCACCACAGTGTTTCAAGACAGAGATTTTTCCCCAGCACTGAAGAAACACATGGTTTCTGTTTTGAATGTCCAGTCCAAGTCAATGATGAAATGGTGTGTCCTGTTAGGCTAAGATGACAGCAGAGGGCAGGGAGTGGCCTACAAAATTAGAATTTAAGCAAACAAAAGGTTTTCTAAGCTGCTCTGAACATCATGTTAGCCTTTCACCCATCCCAGCTATGAGGTGTGACCCTGCCTGAATTGGCAGGGTCTGCCAAAGGATCAGGTTCTGACCGCGTTTATTTTGGCTGTGGCTATCGTAAACCCAGGGGCAGAGCTGGAAGTCTTCCCTCACCCCAAGCGCCCTTTGGGATACACCCTTCCTGGGCCAAGCTGAGCCAGACTGGCAGGAGACAGCATTTATGGATATACATCTGAGACCTAGGGACAGCCCAAGCTCTGCTTGTTTTCTAAACATGGCCAGAGGATGTCTTAGAAAGCCAAGGTTCCCAAACTTGATGAGATGAAGGCTGGTGCAGGCAGGACACAGTCAGGTCACTGGATCTGGCCTTCAGATGAGGAGGTGGGTCGTACTGAGGGATCTGAGATTTTACATTGGTGATAGGTGTAGCTGCTTTCATTTTGTGATCTGCTCTGTTGTGCCCTGGGGCCCGTGCCTTTGTGTGCTGGCAGCGTGCAACAACCTGGTGGCCTCCCACTTCCCTTCTGTCAAAGATACCTGTCTGAGAGGAAAGCTGGATGAGATGACAGAATAGTTTGCTTTGTGAACAGCTCCAGTGTTCCTGGACTGGGAACTGGATATGGCAAATGCATTGTCCAAACAGAAGAGGAAAGGACACTGTCTAGATGTCTGTTTGGATGTCTCAGGATGTGCCTGGAGTTTTACAGGATAAGCCCAGTGGTTGTCTCCTAACTGGCAGAAATGGCTGGTATCTCCTAGGGCGTTTCTGCCCCCATGTTTGCAAACATCTCTTCCAAATGTGTGGGTATCCCAAGGAGGAGCCAGTGCCTGCAGTGGTGTGGGAGGGGGAGGAGGGAGAGGAAAAGAAGCCCTGTGTCCTTGTAAGCGTAACAGTTTAGTCTTTGCTCTCAGGGACACAAGCTGGCAGTTGGCTTTGTAGTAACCCACATGACAACAGGAATAACATCAGGCATAATTAGACGAAATGATGGTATAAGTTCAACTCTTTCCCCCCAAAGCACCCAGCCCCCTCAACCCATTTTGGAACAATGCACCTTTTGTGGGCGCCAAGTAGCTTTTAAAAACACAATTGATTTCTTTCTTCCCCATCACAGAAAAGAGTTTGCTGCTAGGATAACGAATGTTGAAATGTCTCAGGCAGGATGGAGACTGAAGCAGGGAGGGGATGAGACACCTCATCCCTCCCAGCTTCTTCTGATGTCCTCTTCCAGACCCCCCTTACCTACCACCACCCACGAGATAATCATTGTTCTTTGTTACTGCAGCTTTAAATGCTCTCCCTTTCCACCCCTGCAACCCAAAACAGTATCCCCTATTGTTTTGGTGTTGGAAGTATACATGACGTAGTCATGATTCTGCCTTTTCTGAGGCCTTGTCAGGTTATGGATGATTGATCATGCTTCATCCACCCGATGAAGCCCATCAAAGAATAATAAAACATTTTCCTCTCTGTCTCCTTCCCCTAAGTGTGACTTGGCTGAGAGGACTACTGTGCTGGGTTTGAATGGAAATTATCTAAGTGTGTGGCTCCGGCTCCCCCTGCTAGCTCCCCTCTCAAAAATGAGACTGAAATGTAATCAGATTTACTTTAATGAGGGGGGACTGAGAAAATGCATCCCATGAAAAAGAACTTTGTGGGCAATCCAGGTCCCACACCATAAACAAAATCAAGTCACTCTATATTAGTGTAGAGAAAGCCTCTGCACAGGAGAAACCCTGTTTATATGCCCTCCTCATCACAGCTTTCTAGCCAGCCCATTAAACTGCTTTCTACCCACTCCTGTGCCACCTCCGCACGTAGATGGATGTGTACGTGACTTCTGGGTAACAGAGCTGGACGTGCAAAGGCAGCACCAGGGCTAAAATGGACCAGACTCGGAGTGCTCTGATTTCAGTTTTAGATGGTTTTGAGTCCTTTGCTGAAATATGAGTCATTTTAAAACTACTAAGCTAGGAACTGTGGGGGTTTTATTGGTTTGGCTGCCTGGTTTTTGTGCATCTTTAAGGCATTTAGACATGAAGTGTGATGCCAACCACTGCAGCATTATTAACATTTTGAGTGTTTGAAGACTGCATGTGACTGTGTAATGCTATATCTATATATGTGGGTGCATGTAATGTCGATAACTGAAATTGGTTTATAGCTCTATCAAATTATATTCTTTTTAAGGTCCCAGTGAGATACCCAGGCAGTCAATTTTGAAGACTTGCAGTGCAGTCATGTAAATAAAACTTGGCAATAGTGGAGTCTGACAAAGCAGTCTTGAAAATTATTCATCTAGTTAACAGACCTAAGAAAATTTATTCCTGAAGTGATCCATTAGGTGTACATGGACAAAAAAAGAAAATCAAAAATTATATTTTCAGCATAGGTCGTTTTTCAGTGATCCTAATTTTGGGATATCCATCCATGTTCTTTCCTCAACCAGGACAGTTGTTACTTCTGCAAAAAATACCTTCCTTGGCAAACTTTAATCCCAAACTGATGCATATGAATTTTAGTACTGACTTGAAAATACTGAAGCAGAATTTTTGGAAAGCTGTATTCTTCCTTTTGCTCATGTAGGATTTGATTTTGCCACCCTAAAATTTCTGGCAAGTTTCAGGCTAACAAGTGTATGTTCCAGAACTTTTATTGTTGTGGCAACAGGGGATTGTTCATAAACTCTTTTCCAAATATAACTACTAGGTTAACTGTTGACCAGATAGTACCCAGATAGTTTATTTTATTGACTGTGAATTCATTAATAATTAACTGGTGTGCAGACATTGAAACAATGTGCTGATTCTTCATTTTGAATCCTATCTCAGACAAATACAATAAGATGCCATGGTCTGTTGCTTTCTCAGCTCAACATTGCTGAGTGTTGATGTCAGGGAAAAGTCTTACTCAGTTAACAGCATTCCTAGAGCACTCTGTGGAACTGAGGGAGCTACAGAAAACTAAAGGCTTCACTGAGATACACAAGCTGAACCTGCAAAAGAGCATCACACAAACCCCCCAACCAAACAAAAACCCCAAAACAAACAGAAAAACAACCAAACAAAAAAAAAAAAAAAAACCAAAAAAAAAAAAAAAAACCAAAAAAAAAAAAAAAAACCAAAAAAAAAAAAAAAAAGAGAAATAAACCACAAGGAAAAAGGTGATCAGACTCCAGAGCTGAAAAATGTCAGAGAGGTTCCCAGGGCAGTAACATGCACCTTGAGGAAGGACCCACGCAAACAAAGGATCAGACCTTCCTGCTCCAGCACAAAGCAAGGGTTTCCTGCTACAAAATGTTGCCTCTGCCAGAAAGGTTCCTTGGGTGCCTTTTAGATGGTTACCTGTTTATATGTTTGGCTGTCTGTTTATATGACTAATTTTTGCTCCTGCAACCTGGAGCTCTTAATTTCTCTGCTTTCTTCCTCAGAAGTGTGGGTAGTCATTTGTAAGCTTTATTGCCTTGCAAGGCAGAGAGAGAATGAATTCAGGTCTCTGAAGAGATTTGGAAATGCTTAGTGTTTTATGTGACTGCTTCTTATAAAGGAGTTTGGCTTCGAAATGCTACTGTACCCAGAAACATAGGAAAAAAAATTGTTTTAGAGTCCTGTTGAACTCCAGGAGGACAAACACTCAGTATATGTTGAAGGCTACAATCATTGCCATAAGATTAACTAGAAAGGAAAAACATATGGCAGCCAGCCAGGAAACACAACTATCAGAAGGTAAGCAGGCATAATCAACCAGGGACTCCAGCAAGCTGCATTACTAACAGAATAAAACATGTGGCCCCATCTGAAGGCCCTCTTTCCTAGATGGGTATATCTGAACAGAAAACAATTTTTTAGGGCTAAGAAATAGTGTTAGGGCCATGGATAAAGCCAAGCAATAGGGCCAGCCCTGGCTGTGGTGGTACACTGAGAGCAGTGCTTTTGAAAGACCAGAGAGTGAATTTCTGCTCATGCCAGCCCTTAAGGAGAGACACACTGACCATCCCTGTCCTTTTCTGGAAGAACTAATTGTTGGGGTTTTTGTTTTGTTTTGTTTGTTTGTTTTGTTTTGGGGTTTGTGGTTTTTTGTTGTTGTTGTTGTTGTTTTGGTTTGTTTTTTTTCTTCTGGCAAGGGATATTTGGTAGTGAGGACAATAGGACTTTTCCACCACTGCTTCTGAGATTGTCCATGTTGGCCTTGCTCTGTTTCTATGCCAATCATACCCCACTGGTCAGATTACTTGGGCAGAAATGGTGTCTATTTGTTTTTGATGGATTTTTGTCCTAGTGTATATCAAATTGATTTATATACGAATGTACCTGCTGGCAGTGTCTGCAAGTGAAAATACTTTACTCCATTTTCTTGTGCAGTGTATAGCTATCTCTTATCCATTTTGAGCCTGTCATCTGCAAACAGCCAGGAAGTGTTTCCAGTTCATGGAGTTCTGTTTTACCTCCTCAGTCATGGTCATGGAGATGCATTTAATAATGTGTGGGGTTTTCGGTGTAGCCTTGAAAATGAAACAGGAGTATGAAAGACAGAGACAAACCACTTTTTGCCTACCAAAAAGTAAACTTCTGTCCTTGTTTTAATGTAGGTGCTCCTTCTATAAAAGATCAAGTGCACTTAATAGACTGACAGCCTCTCAAATTTTCACTAGCAAACAAAGGAAGGATTTGTAAAGATTCTGTAGCTTGATGAAGCTGCTTTACTCTCCCAACAAGTCTGTCTCTGGCTTATTTGCAGAGCAGTTAGTCTCGCATTCCTCTTTAATCTTTGCTCTTCTTTGGAACAGGTGATAGGTAGACTGATCCAATGTATCAGTAGACCTTCTTCAGCACGCTGGGGTGGTTGTGTTGTACTGAAAGGCTGTGGTCTAATTCTGTGAATGTTCATATGCAGTGGGAATGGCTATTACATCGACAGCCCAGTACTGTAGATGTAATTATAAACAATTTCACCTCATGTTGGCTGCATTATTGAAAATGGTAACCTGCATCAATCACACCCTATATCTGGCATGCAGTTATTAAAAAGACATATTCATTAAGTCACTGGGCTTTTCTGATTTTCTGGTTATGAAAGAAAAGCAAAGCATTTTTCTTTATGTAAAGTTATAAAATCATCATTATGGTATCCATACCCTGGTGTAATACTGTGGGTTGGAAAAACGATGCTTTCTACATTTTTGACTTTAAATATCAAATGCTTTGAGCTGTTTGAAATGTAGGGTTTTTTTATTTTATTTTAGTCCTGACTTTGATATTTCCTGGCCATATTGAGACCTAAGTGCAATATGGATGATGTTTTATGACGCAAAACCGTGTGACTGCATTATATTTGCATTCTATGTATAAAGGCCAACCAATGTGACTCACGTATTGAAATCTGTTTGTGGGGCTCAAGGTTTTCACATCTAGTTCTGGAAATCAGACTGGTGGCACAGGCCTGGGAACAGCTGCAGCTCTATAATGCATTGTTCTGCCTACCTAGCTCCAGATCAGTAATCTGAATTTCTTTTTGCTGTGGAGCCTGCCCAAACATCCTTTCAGAAGTGACACATCCTGATGCTGGAAGACCTGCCCAGGAAAGTTTCAACAGGGAGGAAATGGGAGAATATAACATCTCATAAACTCCCTGTGACTCCAGAACAAGGCCCAAAGGCTATCATTACTGAGATGCATACTGCTAGCGTCAGTTCCAAAAGAGGATCTCAATTTATTGTGTGTTGGGAGTTTCTAGGGTCAGCTCCATCCTGCTATGTGGTATAACAATGTGTCAGTTGCACAATAGGAGTAACCTCACAGTATTCATATGTCACTTCAACAAGAGAGCAAAAGAAAAAACCTCTTGTAGTTACAGGGTGGTTTGTTTTTTCTGACATTTAATTCTTACATGGCAGGCATCAGTGCTTTAATGGGTGAGATTTTTGGACTGAAAACAAAATCATTAATAGAAAACAGTTATGAGTCTGTGCATCCTATCCTTGACAAACTTCCCTATTTCTTTCTTTTTTTTCCCTTTTATTGTCATGTCATGTCAGAGCTGATTATAAGAGACAGGCTTCATAGCATTACATGGGTGGGCTTTGGACTACTGAGCTTCTGTTCTGGAGATCAGCGACCTCAGTGTCACTGCCTTTGCTCTCTCCCTAAACAGTGAAAACTCCAAAGTGATATCCCAGAGGTAAATTTTTTAGCCTTGAGTCTAAGTTCATGGATTCTGAGAGAGAAGGAAGAAGTCATATTTCACAGTTATAGACCAATCACAAAGCAGTTTCTACTGTGATGGAAAACTAAATAGCAAATGTGACTCTTGCCTCTCAATTACCCATTATGTCATAGTGGCTGATCTCTAAAGATAGGCTAGGTTGTGTCCAGGGTAAGTGTTGTATTTGGACCCTGACTGCCTTCTCTGCCATGTATTGTGTCACAGAAACAGGCTTGAAACAACTGCATGACAGGCAGCTCTGCCTTCTGGGAAGAGCCAGGCATAAGAGCAGCCTGACATAAAAACTGATTTGCAATGAACAGAGCTGGATGCTTTTTGTCCCTCGTTTTCTGTGGTCTCAGAGACCTTCTTGGTGTACGTAGATATGCTCTGGGTTGTCCAGGACTGGGAGGATTTATTAGAACAAGGGGAAAAAATGGTTAAGATTTGTCTTAGAGTAGCAGTTCAACTGCAGTCTGTAGAACTGCCTCGTAAATCTCTGGAAATAGATGTTAATCCATTGCTCAGCTGATTACTGAGAATAGTATACATGCCTTTAATTGTCATTATCCAGGAAAGGCCATCTTTTGCTGCTGAGAGAATGGCTCTCAAGTTCATCCAACTACATGTGATTGGAGCAGGCTGGTGATAGATTGGAGCAGACTAGAAAGATTGGAGCAAGCTAGTGATTTAACTTCTCCATAAATTGAAACCACTGCTGGGGGATGCAGGATGCCAGAAGGGGATGGTGGAACTGATTACTCAAAATCAAGTCAAAATCTAAATTTCCTCCTCTATTCAGGCCTTCCCCACACGAAACAGGGGATACATGAGCCCATCTCATCCTCTCTGCTTCACAGGAACTGCCAATAGAAATTCCTTAGCTCTGTGAGGAATACAATCTGGAGCCTTGTGAATCATGAGGTCACTGGAATAGAACAATCACGCTAGGCATTTCCAAACCCTCCTAGTCACAAGGAGTGAACTTAATAAAACACTTGTTTAAATAACAGCAACTGAGGAGTCATGAACAAGTGAATTCCCCATCACTTCTTCTTGTCACCTGTGATCCATCAGCCTCAGGAGGTTCAGAAGTTCATTCATAACCAGCAGAAGAGCAGGACTGTGAGCCCAGGCCCATGTGGTGGCACAGCAGCTCTGAGCCCTTTCTCTGCATCCTTGGCCAGTGGGGCTTCATATTCAGACAAAGAAGGTCTCCAAGGGGTGACAAGGCAAGGATGTGGCCCAGGTCAGTGCCACGCTGAGCTGCTTGCCTTGGCACAGATCTGAAAGCTGCTGCTCAGGGTTACCCGTGGGTCTTCTCTGATGAGGCAGGAGAGGGTGTGCTGGGCGTGTGAGGGAAGGCATTGTGCCCACTGCAACTCATTCAAGGTACATTTTGTCCAGAAGTGACACTGTGGCCAATGTTCTTCTGAACAATTGCAACAGGAAAGCCCTGCCCATCATCTGTCTCTCTATTTCTCCTTCCTTCCCTCTCCCCAGATTGGGCACCACTGCCCCAGAGCAGTGGGAACATTCTCATGTGGATATCCTGTCAGGACAGCTCATGCTATGCCCCACCAAGGTCACAGGGAAGACATCAGCCACTCCAAAAACCTTTTGCACCCCTGGTGGAGTCCCTGAGGGTCAGGCAGGGTCAGAGCACACATGGGGCTCCTATCCCATTCCTGTTCAAACACCCAGCAGGTGACTGTTAGTTTTCAGTTTTGGTCTTTTGGCTGCTACGTCCCTGTGTGTTTAAGTATGTGTTGTGTGTGTAGGGAGGCAGTCATACTGATGCTTTTCGGAACCACTCATTTTCTTGCCTTGTTTTTTTCACTTTTCATAGCACTATTACTCCATTAATATTCCTGAAAGCCAAGCTTTGCTCCAATGAGTTCTCATGATTAAAGACTAAATGCTGCAGAGGAGATGACAGTCCTCACATGTGCCAATGAGTCAGTGAATTCCTTTGTGAAGCCTAAGTCCATCCAGATGTTGACCTCAGCTCTGATGCTATGTTCTTTCCTTATTTTCCTCTAGCATTGCTGGGTCTATTTAAGATGGGTATGACGTGACCATCAGTGAGGAAAGACAGGCTCTCTAAGAGGGTAAAATGCTTTCCTTCTTTCTACAATAGGATTGTGAAGCTCTTTCCACTGCCGTAATTCTTGGCTGTTGCCTTGAAAATGCTTGTGTCACAACTATTATTGCTCATTTGGTGCTATTTGCATTACGCAGGTCTAAATGCCTAAAGGCAATCTAAGTACCTTTCTATGGGGTCAAATTTGGATTTTCAGGCTTTTCTACAAATAGTTATGTGGGACTACACTGGTAAGCAGAGAGTACAGAAAAGCAGAGACCTATCTGCATGTGGCTGCTAGAAATGTTCTGCTTGCACAGTCTAAACCCAGTATTTTCATTAAATTCAAAGGGAGAAAATAGAATTCTGCCTCCCTAGATTTCCCCAGCAAGTTGGCTGTTTCTTTACTTTTCTTTGCAGTCCATTTGTTAGAAGCTGGACTCTGAATTGCACTTTTGAGCAGCTGCTGGGCTAGGTGTTTCCTTGCTGTGGATCAGGGCAGCTCCATCACCTTCCCCTGCAGGCTGTGCTGCAGCAGGCCAGGAAGTGCACTGCTCCTGAAGGTCAGCTGTGACGGGACCAGAGGCAGGCATGGAGCACTGCCTGCTGCACAGGTTTCAGTGGGGCTCCAACACAGGAAACGAGGATAATGCCAAATGAATCATGTTCTAGGATTTTCCTTTGCCTTCCCCACCCCTCTGGGTGACACAAGCCACTTTTTCATGATGCACATCAGCAGAATTGGATATTTTTTCTAGGACTTTAAACAGATTTCTGGAATCTGATCTTCAGAAACATTTACTCTGCCAGGTCTCCTCCCAGACCCGGGACATTTTCTTAAGTGGTACTTTGCTTTCCTGTAGTGGGATTCAGCCTGGAGATGCAGGGACTATAAATGGGGATTCCCTAATCTCAGCCTGTCCAGTTATATCCAGCAAGATGGAGCTCTCAGGCAGTTCATTCCAGCTGTCATAACAAACCTGCACTGTACTGAGCTGCCACAGTGCTGTTGCCTTTTAAGATACAACTGGTCAGCTGATGGGGGGGCTTTAGAATGGGAGCAGAGGGAGCAGAGCAGCACACCTCTGGCACTGTTTAGTTTGGATACCCTTGTTCCTTTGGCACTGGGATTTGCCTGCTTGTGGTTAGGGCATCAGGCCCTTAGTACAGATGCTTCACACCCTCTGCACATGTGAATCCTAGGCCTGCTGCTCAGCTCCTGACCCTTTTTCCAGGTCCCAGGGACTTTTGCTTCCTGCTCCAAACCTTTGCACTTCTGTGCTTGCACCAGGCATTGCCTCCCTGAGCACAGCCTCTTCTGCATGTGCAGCTTTCTGGCCCTGGAGGTAGCTTTGGCCCATTCCCCAAATTGCCCCAAATACTGCCCTTTTAGTAGAGGAAAGGTAGGAAAAGTGCCAAGGGTGAGGACAGCTGCAAAACAGCAATTCTGACCAGATGCAAAACCAGGATTCAAATCTCTAGAGCCTCTGTGCCAAGCTCCTTCCACCTGGTTGTGCTGAATATGCCTGAATATGCCTGAAGGCAGCTGTCAATAGGCTGGAGTACCAGTGACTTGAAGTCTAGGCTGCAGTTAACACAAACTGGCATCTCCCTGTTTAGATTCCTCTATAAAATTCTTATTTCTACTCTCTACTTTTCTCTCCCTCTTGCTCTTTCTTTTTGTTTGTTTGTTTCATGATGTCTGCCAAAATGACACTGATTTACTTGTAACAAATCATGCCAGGATCAGAACAGCCATATCTGAATTTATGGTCTAATTTTCAAACAGAGTAATTTCCTGCTATTTTCCTGCCTCCTGAGTCAGAACAGTATATTTCTGCATTCTGCCAGGCACGGACAATTCTTATTCAGAGATGAAGCCGTTCCAAGCCAGAGCCTGTATGCCTTTCAAAGGCCAAGTCTTTCAGTTCTTATTCAGGATTTTAATTGTAATGGTCCAGACACGTGTTTCCTCAGAGCCTGTGCGTTACAGCTCTGGGGATGTTCTTGATTGCATTTCAGAGATGCAGAAAGAGTGGTGGAGGTTACTTTGCAGTGCTTTTCAGAAGTGGTGTTGGGATGAGTTTGAGTTATTTGTTTATGAGATTTGTTTATACAGTGCTGCTGCAGAGCTGGTAACAATTTTCATTATGTGCTAGCTGGCTGTAGAACATCTTCCAAAGGGATCTGCTCTATCTCATGGCAGAAAGCAGCACAGGTATGAAAGGAACTCCAAATACTTAAAAAGGCGGCACACAAACAGACTTTGTCCTCCTCCTCAACAACCCACCTTGACAGCACTGGTTTGATAATTAGCAGCTTCTGTGCATTAAGCCAGCTTCATCTGGCTTAATGCAGTGACTCAGAGATGTAAGGCAAGAGGGAGGGCTTGTTCCAGTCAACTCTTTGACTGCTTATTTTCAGTTTCAGAGGCCCATATTGCATCTGGAGTTTGCCCAGTCATGGGTTTTGGTTTTGGATTCACAGTGAGAGCACAGGAAGGGTTATTTTACCATCCAGAATTACCAGTAGTGGACTGTGGCATTCAAAATTAAAATAAAATAAACAAACAAAAAAAATTGTCATTCTTCCTGCAAAGCATCATCTGCTCTTAGGGGTACAAAAAAAAAAAAAAAAAAGAACCACAAAAACCACCACCACCAAAAAAAAAAAATTCATCATTAACTTCATCACAAAATTCCACAGAGACAGGCAATACAGCAGCCTGACATTCTAGGTGAGCATGAAGTCAATGTAGTCTTGCAGACATACACGTTAAGATGCTGAGTTCCTCATTCATTAAAAGCCCTGAAATCCTCCCAAACAGTAAGCCCTAAAAACACATTAATGGACACTCACAATTTAAAGTGTTCAGTGCTGACCCAGATCAAACTGTGGTGCTCTGTGTAATCCCTGGTGAAAGGTAAAGCAAAGAATTACCTGGAGGACCTCCAAGGCACTGGATATGAGACATCTCCTCAAACAAAGTTCACCTAAGAGAAGGCCCCAGATCCATGCCAGATGATAAGGTAGGAAAGAAGGAACTTAAGAGGTCCTTCAAAAGGAAGGGATGGTATAGGATGGGGGAGGAACTCAGTGTGTCTCTGCTCTTTCCTCAGTTAGAGCAAGAGCTGGCTCTCCCACAATCTTTTCTTTTACTCAGGGTGTTTTATGAAGGCTTCCAGGTGTTTCTGTATCTCCTTCCTCACTGTTTCCAGGAGTGGTGATCTGCAGCTCTTTGGGAAGGCTTTGCACCCTATTGGTCATCAGCCCCTGACAACAGGCTGGCTGTGGACCTTTGGATTTTCCCACTGACCTCATTTTTCAAGGCTGAATTTTCCACCTCTGATGGTTTCAGGCTTGATCTTAAAATAACTGCACCTTGCAGTGATTCACCCACATCTAAGGGTTGGGTTTCTTGGCCTCTTCTGAGTCAGGGTGTGTTTTGGTTGCTCCTCACTGATCACTACTCAGTTTGCCCCCAGGAGGGCCTTTTGACCATGCTCTGATAATTTTTTTTTCTGTTCTAGTCATATTAAAATGTATTTCACACCCAATATCTGTCAACAAGGGAAGAGGGCTGAGGATATCATGACAAGCTTTGACTTGGAAAGGTTTAGTATTAGGTGCTTATGTATTTTCCAAAAACAGGTACAACTCTGAATTGCCATGGTGACATAGCCCTTCTTAATTCTCCTAAGGAACAGAAATTAGGGGACTTATTGGCCAGAGAAGGAAAGTATGGACTCGGGAGCCCTGGAGATGACACATACTTCTTCATGAATTTGGACACATACTTCTTCACTTAGTTCAGGGAGAGAAAGCATCACTCAAAAATTGCTAGCCACTGACAACCAAGAGCAGGATTTATATTCACCAAAGAAGAAAAAAAAGAGAGTTTTAATCAATACAACAAACACAAATCCTCTGTGGCTGGTTGAGGTTTTTTGCCTGTGTGGTTATTTCCCACCTATATTCTGGTTTCTAAGCAAGAAAGGAAGACCTGCCTGTTTTTTACCAACCATGTATGTACAGAACAAGGTTAAAATTCAATAATCAGTGAATTTTAAACCAGACCCCTCCCCCTCCCCCCCAAAAAAAAGAAAAAAAAGAAAAACAAAAGGAAAATCCACCCCCCTTGCAGGCAGACTAGAAGATGAGTCTATTTTATGTTTTCTTACACCCTGATGTTGGCTGACTTCAAACACCTTGTCCAGTATGGCACAGTTACAGAGCGTAGTGTAACCACATATCCTGAATTTAGGTTTTGGTGGGAAACAAAGGCTCTGTGTCATTCTGTTGGGGAATTCACCAGTATTCCTGCCAGCTCATCATCTTCATTATGTTGCCAAGTAGTAAGTGGTTAATTGCTATGAGACAGACAAGAAAAAATCACAAGATACAACAGAAAAAGAAAGCAACTTTTTGGAAATGAGCTTATACAAGATATGTTTGCTTGCACTTTGATATTTGAATCCTTTTTGTTCACATCATCAGGCTTTTGACAAAAGTTCTGGTATCTGTGGGCATGCCTAGTTTATAATGAAAAGAAAAGAGAGACTATCTGGTAACAGTGAGGAGTTCAGGGGCTGAGGACTTAAGGAAAACAGCACCTATGACAGGAACTGGCAACCTTCATGTCCTTTAAAACAGAAATGCCTAAATGCTGGGTCATGGCTGGTGTCAAAGGCCATTTCACCTGGTTCATGTTTTCAGCTGAGATTGACTTAAGAAGGTATGAAAAATCACAGGAACTGGTGCCAGCTAGGGGTCCCAAGTCACCCATTGATACCGAGCTGGGAACTGCATATGGGACTAGAGAGATCATTACCATGACTTTGGCATCATCCCTCCCTTCCTCCAAGGAAGGAGGAGTTCCTTCCACACAGTCTGAGTGCATTGTCAGACTAAAGTTGGGAAAACCTAGAGAGAACGTGCATGGGCAGCAGGGTTTGCTTGGCCCTGCGTAATTCTATGTCAGCTCCTTCTTAAAAATATTCCTCAGAAGCAAATTTATCTGCCAAGTTTTAGCATGGTATGAAATATGTACAGCCACATAACCCTCCACCTCGTTCCAAAAATGGAGAGGGACTAAGAAAAGACCAACTCAGGTTTAGCTATTGCAACACAGAGGTCCTGAATGTCAGTCAGCCAGGGGCAGACTGTGATTTTACCATAAAGTTTCAGCTGCAAAGATGCCTCCTGTGCTGAGAACTGGGAAGGATGTACATGGGAAGGGAAAAGAAAGGAGAACAGCTAGCGTGGAGGGCAAAGGGGGGTGACAACATGGGACAAAAAGGATGCTGGAGAAGGGTGGAGAGAAGTGAAGCCTTTCAACCCCTCACCAGCAGTGCCACCTGTCCCAGTCTTGGAGTTGCTCGTGTTTCAGTGGCTTGTCTTACTGCCATGGCTTTGGGAAAAAGAGCCTGTTTACAGGAAACAAGCTGGCTGTGCTTCCCACAGCCTTGCTGGGCTGGGGTGGAGGCAGAAGCTGGCTCTTTTTGCTGCTGAGAAAGCTCCAGCTTCTAGGGGTGTGTGAATGCTGCAACTCACTTCTTCCCAACCCTACCTCCTTCCCTTGGCACTGACACTTCCCCACCCCAGCCTCAGCCACATGGGTGTTTTCAGGGGTTTGTGGTTCCCAAAAGGGCTGAAGGATCCCTGGAAGCTGCTGGGCCCATGTTGTGGCTAAATCCATGGGGACAGACCCCTGCACGGTATTACCCTCCCTTGCGTCCTCAGGCTGCACTGAAGACGTTTAATGAACAGATTTCCTGTAATAGGTGGCAGCAATGACAAGAAAAATAAGATGTTGCACCACATCTTGGCAGAAGTGGCTCAGAAGGACAATTCAGGCAGCTATCTGTCCTCTCCCAGCCCTCTTCCTCTGTTCCCATGCACACGTGCTTACGGGTCATGCTGAGGGATGAAGAAAAATCTGTGCACTGTCCTCTTAGTAGCAGGCACAGAGGTTATCAATCCAGCCTTGAAAACCAAGGCTTCAAACAGGGAAAGGGGGAGCTGACATATTTTGGTAGAAATGAGTATTTAAAATACATCATATTTGTTCTATTGGCCTCTTCCCTACCTCCCTCACAGCTTGTAAAACTCCCACTGTCTCCCTTCCTTTTCAGGCAAATGCTTGGCTTGTTTCTCTCAGCACTCTGCATTCCCGTCACCCTGTCCCTGCGGCTACTAACCCACCTCCTAAAGCTTAAAGAGGACCTCGCGGGCCAGCTTCTGTCCCAGCCCTCGCTGCGGCTGCTGCCCGACCCGTACGCAGCCTGTGTGTGTCGGACGGAGCTCCTGCTCCTGGCGAGCAGAGGGTGCCAAACCGCAGGGAGCTGGGGTTTGGCAAAGTCCAGCTGCTTTCAGCCGGAGAGGCAGGGAACGCCGGGGGCAGCAGCCCCGGCACGGTGGGTTCGTCACTGGCGAGGAGGGGCCGGTGCTGGAAAAAGGGAGATGTCCCAGTTAGTCACCGGCCACCCGCTGGTAGCTGGGAGGCACTCTCGGAGCATCTGCCGCTCGGCAAGGCACAGACGGGGTCAGCAGTGGTGAGGGCTGATCCCTGAAGAGCGAAGGGCCACTGCTCCAATCCAGATACACATTCTCCACTCCCCACAAGCCGTGGGGCTGCTGCCAAGAGTCAGCTTAATGTTGTCATGATGTTTATTCAGTGCGTGTTTAAAGACTTCGGGGATGGCAACAGCATTCACACTGCAGGATGTGGCTGTGCAAAAGGTGTGGGACACTGACAGGAGGGAGAGGGTGTCTGGGATGACAATCCATACCTGCTCTTTGCATGGCTTGCCATTGCTCCACTTTCCAGGTATTTCCAAGAGTTTCAGTTTAACAAACAAAAGACATAAAAGCACATTGGATTTACTTAAAAACACACATGTATACACAAAAAGAGCTTTCCCCTTCCCAAAAGTGAAGGACAACAAAAAGGCATCCAAAACTTTCTCAGGTATTACACAAGTATATTCAACTGGCAAGAGGTACATGAGTAGGATGTTGTTTTTCACAAGCTGTTGTTGTTCCTCACTTGTATCTCCAAAAAAAACTTTGGAAACATCTTTTGTGGGGAAATTTAGTGTTTAGAAAGCTTTGGGTAAGAGTTCATAGATACAAAGCAAATGGGTTCTGTAGAAATTTACCTTCAGTAAGGACTGATGGAAACTGCCTTAGGAAACCAGCTGCCTGTCTGAGATTTCTGGGACACTTCTGCTTCAGCTGCCCATAGATAAGGTCTCCAGAACAGAGATATCTCTGTGATAACTGCAACAATACTAATAACAGCCAAAAATTAGCTAATTGGAAGTTCAAGTGACAGCCTGGAGAATAGCTATACAAGTTTTGATCTCGTGTCACATGTTTACCCCTGATGGGAAAAAAGTGGAAAACAAAAGTCATGAGACAAAAGGAGTGTGAACCTCATCACCAGAGCCCAGCACTTGCAGCTTGCCTTGGGATTACACTTGTGCATTGAACCGTACAGGTTGCAGATGCCTGCCAATGTCTGTCTCTGCTTCCCCTTCACCTCCATTTCACAAAAGAAGGTCTACAGTAATCTCTTTTATTTGAAGACCTTTAAAAATCACACAGAATATTCCATGGCTGCAGACCTAAGCCATCCTTCCCTTGGGAAACTGCTAGGTAGGTTGTATGTAAGCCTGGCAAGACACATTGTCCTACAGTCTCCTAACTTTGACCCTTTCATATATCCTTTTATTGCCCACAAGAAAAACAGACTCATAAAATGCAACTCATTAAATGCCCACGCATTGTGAGACACTACAACTAAGCCTCTGCTGTTAGGGCTTTCAAATTTCACATGGTATTAAAAAGTTTACAGGACACTTGGTCCTCTTTAATATTGCAAAACAACCTTTTGGGTCATTTGTGCTATAAACTAGCAGTGAAAGTGAACCAAAGAAACCCAGATTTTATTGTAATCCATGTTACTAGGAGTTGTGCTTTAACACTTCAAGACTTGGCCCGAAGGTAAAGAAGCAGTAGCTTTTACAGACTTTTTTCCAGCAGAGAGAGAGGTTGGCAAGGTACAGAATGAAATAATCCAAAGAATGCCGCCCCAAATGCACTAAATCCCATGGAGAATTTGATGCAGATTGCTTAGAAGTCTCATGTCATTTTTTCTGCCAAAGTGCAGATCAGGCAAAGTGAGGGAAATGTCTTTCTAATTTAGTCCTAAGGATCCCATTTTGAGGCAGTTTACCAGCATCAAAAGAGGTAGCATTTTCCTTTACTGTTCTGAAAAAGTGGAGGCAGGCACTACAAATCTCCTTTGCACACAACAAAATGCATCTTGGGTATCGCAGATTTATCTGCATCTCATGCAGTGCAGGGCTTTTCTGAAAAGACTCTTCAAAAGCCTTATTTATATGATCAAGGATGTGTAATGTTATCATAGCTGAGAGAAGAACTTCAAAACTGATGCAATCCAGTGATTTAATCTGAAAACCTGTAGATTTTTTCACTTCATCAGCTGGTTTCAATACCTTTCCAGCTCGATTTTGTGTGGGCAAGAAAATGGTGAAAACAGTTACAAGACATTTGTGAAGGACTTGGCTCATGTAAGTGTGAGATTTGAAGAATCTTTGGAAAGCCACCACTAGAAAACTCCAGGTAAGAAGATAATTCCTACCCACTACCTCTTCCATATGGAGGTTTGTGATCATAGGAAGGATTAGTCAAGAAAGGTAACCAGAAGCATTGGTTGGACATGGGGCAAAAAGGGGTACTGCAAGAAGAATTTTTGAAACAACACTAGGTGTTGGAGACCTGAAATCTGTGCAACATGACCATGTGTGGATCCTTTTTTTTTTCATCCAGTGCTGTTACATGAAAAGCAGGGCTTTACTTGCTGGCTTGTGTCAAAACAGGTGTTGAGTAGCTTGATGCCTTAAATGCTGTGATATCCTCAGGTCCTCAAAGACTGCTGAGAAATGGGTGCCCAAGGCTTTGGGGGTGTGTCAGCTCACCAGCTCCTACCCACGACAGACAAGGTGCAGCAGAAGGGACACAAAACATCCACACTCCTGGGTGTAGTCATGGGTTGATTTGGGACCAAGCAGGTGGGAGACAGGCTGTGGTGTAAATGGTGATGTACACACCTCCAGCTGTCTGAGGATGTGACATCAGACCAGTCATTGAAATACTACAGAGTTTATAAACCTGAGGAACTTGGTGAGCCAAGTCAGTGATCTGTCTGTGTGAAAGTGCCAGCCACTTGTATTCCATCTAGTACATACCTAATGAAACTGTGTAACTCTGCAACAAACAAAGCCTTTAAATCACCCTGCTTCATCATTTAAAAAAGTAAAATCTTGGTAGAGTGTTAAAAATATTTGTTGCATCATGTTGCTGAACAAAACAGAAAATGGGATCTTCCACTGCCCTCATGTCCATAGAGTTCAGGGCTGCTAACTTAACTAGCTTGCTGGGTTTTATTAGTATTTGTTAAGCATGTGCAATATGGTCCAAAAGAAACAATGCAGTTCCTGACCTCAGATTCCATTTCAAAAATTGGACAGCAAATGACGAGGAGCTCAGAGAAGATCAGAAGAAGTAAAGTCTGCTTTAGGAGTAGAAGGATTTATGCTGTAGCCTGGCATTTTATTGTCTGTGTTGGGCTCTGCTGGGAGTTTGGCGTTGGTTTGTGCCAATGCCACAGAGCCTGTGCTAGTCCCAGAAAGATTTTGATAGGGAAATATAAGGGAACTTGACATTCTGAGACAAGGAGGTTGATCCTTGGCCGTAGAACAGGGAAAGATCAAGGACCTGGAAAGAAAAAGGAAAGTGACAAGTGGGAAATCTTTGCTTAGGGTTGCAGCAATTCCCAAACTTGAAACAAACGATGGCAGCTTTTCCTTAATTTCCACTGGCAGCACCTCAGAAGGGTTTTGCCTTTTTGGCATGAGGAATAGGTCTCAAGTAGAGTCTTTATTTCATAGCCCACTTCATCTGCTCACAGCTATCACAGAGCTTCAGACTGAGGAAAAACTTTCAGGTTGTGTTTTCTTCCTATAGCACCCAGTGTTTTTAACATCTGGAACAGCTGGCCTAACTGAAATGTTTGGACTATATTTAAGAAATTCTTGTGAGAGGTACTGGCTGGTGATGTAAAGGACTTATGATCTGTCTGGGTTAAATGAATGAACCTGTAGGTATTGTCATTTTTTATAGATGGAGGGAAAATGTAGTGTGATATCTCAAAAACTGGAAGTCAGGTGTAAGGCAAAAATCAGTACCTTAAAATCTTTACTCACAGTGCTGCTTTTTAAGCACAAAATTGTCCTTCAGAAAAGGTACTAAAGATGGATGCTTTAGTTATCCTTTTGAAGTACTTGCATGTTGGCACCCTCCCTTTGTGCTTCAGGTATGATGAATAACTTCAGGGATGATGAATACCCCTGTGCTGTATCCTAGTCTGAGACCTATATGCCAATGCCAAGCATCCCTGCCCCACAGGAGGTGATGGCTCACACTCACACATTTAGTGTCTTTCTCTTTGTAGTGGGAAAAAAAAAATAAATATATATACAAAAACAGCCTGAACAAATAATTAAAAATCAGAGTCATGGTTCAACGGAATAATTCAGCAACAGCATAGAGAAAAAATAATTTCAGGTGACACTCATGCAGGACAGGTTATCAAACTTGAAAGTACAGGCTTACTCAGGGCTGACCCCAAAAATATACAGGGGGGATCATGATATGGAAGCAGCTATTCTGCAAGAAAGTGTGAGAACCTTTCACTGAGGAACCCCTACCCCAGATCCACATGAGCACAAAGGAGAAAAGTTAGGCCTGGAGGTGTTGCCAGAGGGGTAGCATACCTTATGTAAAGCACATTACAAAAGCAAATGCTGAGCTAGCAAGAATCTCTCTCTAGTAGCAGTGGGAACCCCCTCCTGATTTATTTTGTGAAGTATCTTTCATATCTTCTGCCAAAGACTTTAGGCGACATCAAGTTTTGCAAGGAGGCAAGTAATAATAGAGCCAAAACTTGGTTCAGACTGCCAATAAGGAGTCACTGTAGCTGGAACAGTGAAAGGTCATCCACAAAGACATGAACACACATTTTTTTGCCCCAGATTCTGGACCAAGTGTTCTGAGGAAGAAGCAAACAGTTGGGCTGGATCCAAAGCATGGGGAGAACTTGTAATTAATCTTTTTGTAATTCTTTTCTCACCCTAAATCTTCCACATTTCCTGCCTCACTTAACTCTTTCCAAAGTATCCTCCTTCAATGTCAGAGTTGCTGAGGCTTGAGGCAGACCAGATACAGGCCAGATGGCCCCCTGAATGCCACCCTTAGGCACCTCTTATGGGTGACTGGCTTTCGGTGTCACAACTGCCACTTTCCAAGAGTGCTTTAAAGCTCGGTATGAAAAATTCATCTTGCCCTTGAGCTTCAGTAATTGCCTGACAGTCATTTTTTTTCACCTTTGCTGGGCAGTTGGATACCAACTTCTTACACAGCTGCACATTTTTAGGAACAGGTTCAGCAAGATGGTACAATAAGATTCACCGGTGCACAGCCGTACGCATAAACCCGTCTTGAGGGGTACCCAGCAGGCAGTCTGTGAATCACAGAGTGTTTTGAATTAAAAGAAGTGTAAACATTATTTCTCAGTTTAAAATTTCATCACATTTGCTTTCCTTTGCAGCAAGGAAATTGGAGTTTCAATTAATTTTCTCACCTTCTCTGTGCCTCTCTCTTTTCCCAGCTCTAGCTGGGACATTAGCAAAGAAGATACAACACAGCAGCCCCCACATGATGGCATGGATGGCTGCCTCATGCTTCTCAGGTTAGGAGTTCTGTTGGTACTTTAAAAGGACCAGAAAGAAAGAAAGAATAAAAAAGAAGAGCCTGTCCTGATTTGAACTGTAACCACACCTGTAGCTCCCCAAAGGCAGCAAGCCAAACAGCCAGGGGTGCAACAAGCTCATCTCTTCAAAGTTTGTCCCTTTCTGTGGTTTCGGGCATTTTAAACCTTTTTCAAATCCAGATCCACTAGCAGTGCTGGAACGGGAAAACTCAGAAGCTGTGGAGTGAGGCACACCATGGTTGTGTTCACCAAGCTCATGACCAGCTGCCTTTATACCTCCACAGAGCTGAGCCCTTTATAGCTGTGAATGGGGAGAAGTGACCAGTTCTTGCTGACCAGGAGTGACCATCACCTGATGCCTCCACATCAGTGGTGCAACGAGAGGGGTACACTGTCTGCTCCCAAGATGCTTTCCCTTCTCCCTACCCCATGGCTCTTTGAGAGCAAACTAGCTACAGCCAGTCAACTTCACATCTTTTTGATGTGTACATATCAGTTTCTAAAGCGTCTGTCTCTACCTTATGTCCATTTAGATTAACTGGACTAAAAACCTAGGTGCAAGAGGTCAAGGATTTATCAATCATTCTATTGTACAAGGTGATGCTGTTTATTTAGAGCAGGTGCTGTCTCTGCTCTGAAAGAGAAAAAATTAGTCTTGTTGTAGTTGGATGCTTTCTGGGGTGCACTTCAGAATGGCAAGGCAGATGCATGCTTTAAGCATGCTGGAGGAAGGACTGAGGCCCCCCAGGCTACTGCAGGAGTGCATTCCACTGAAACAGAAGAGTAATGGATAGGCAAAAAAACCCCTCTAGGTTTTCCAGTCCTTGAAAAGAAGCATTCTTCTCTGGAGTGAAAATGGAAACAGCAAAAAGTAAAATTTTATCCTGTTAAATAAAACAGAGAGAAGAAGGAACCAGTGGAATGAGGTCGTTGGAAGCACCTTGCAAAGCTGTCTGTAGTATCCAGCCTTTACAGTGAAGGTCAAAGGCTTGGTCTTTTTTGCTACCTGTGTTTCTACTCGCCAAATCTCATCTCAGTGGCAGGTTTTTTAACATGAGAGAAGGATCTGAAATGATGAATGATACTCCCACTACCTATAAAAAGCCAGGGGAAAGGTTCCAGAAAGGAAAGTTTGGCAGTTTTTTTCGTAAGAGTGCAAATAATTCAGTTTCCAAATTTCTATCTTCTTCTTCAGAGCAATTTAGACTGTTTTTTGTTACCTGCTGTTGGTTTTTGTTGTTTGTTTGGTTTGAGTTTTTTTTCTGTTTGCATCCAGTAAAGTATTTGCCAGTGAACTCAATACACAGGTAAAGTTGTGTAGTCAAGTGATGCATGTCTTTCCTGAAGACACCACCAGAAAATAACCTTTCCTCTGCTTCTCAGCTATCCTGTGCCAGCTTTGTAAGGAACAGCTCAGGCCTTTATGTGCATTCATTGTGGCTTTGGTATCTTGCTTCACACATCAACAACCAGAACCTGCTATCCTGGATCTCACACTGCTCCACTGCTATAGTGAAACAGTATTTGCAGCGTCCCACAAAACAAGATTAAAATTCTTGTAGGAACTGTAATAGAGACTAGAACAACATATTGGGCCTCTCTTCATAACAAACCCAAAATAATCCAAACCCTGCTTATCTTTGGGGAAGTTCAGGTTCCAGTCAAAGACTGATACAAATTCTTCCCTTCTCTGTTGGACAAATCCAGGTAGTTCAGAGATGCTCAAGAAAGGATGTAACTTGGTTTTGGAAGCTAAATAAAGATATGATCTCTCATAGTCAGGAGGTATGAGCTATATATGTGATGCTGCAGAATTCTCTTCCTCATAATTTGGCAAATAGGTTTGCAGAGGACTGAACAGTTTGACTAGGCTGTTGCCAAGCCCAGTAAATTCCTTTCTTGTAAGGATGGCACATTCCATAATGAATAGCTACGGCGATCTGTTCAATGAGCCGTTCGCAAAGTGCAGACTCTCTTTAAAGTAAAGGCTTTTACAGGACTTGTTTCTATTACAACTGTTCCGAGCTAAAAATACACAGTAAATTATCAGTCAGGTGTTTTCTACATGGCTGCACAGTATTCCTAACTCTGCACATAGGCATATTGTTTAACCCTTTCTTTTCTGCTATCTGGCAATTCATAAGGCAGGAGGAAGGACCCACCATGTAAATCAAATTCATCAATTAGCAGTGCTGGAACACTGAGGAGTGGCCCAGAATAGGATGGGGAAAATGCTACAGTAAAAGATCCTTCTGTTGATAGACGTGGTTGATAGATATCACTATGATGTAGACACTTGTTTTGGTGACTTCTCTTCACCATTTTGACAGCTTCATGAATAACAGTGGCCCCAAATGTAATACCTGATCTGATTCTGCTCTATCTCTATGAGAAATCATGGAGTAGTGCTCTCTGCACAGGGCCTGTCTCTGTGATGGGGCTGAAAAAATCTGCACCAAGGAAAGCAAAAGCATGAGCATTGAAAAGGGAAAAATAAAAGTCACCAGTATTGCAAATTGGTTACCGAGGTTGGGGAATCTCCATGTGACTCTTGACTAAAATTTTTAACTGAAGGAGAAGGGGGACTCATTCTTCTTTAAAAAAAACCATTAATAAAAATACAGCTTACATATGCACAACCTCATATTGGCATTTAATCCTGAAGAAACAGAATGAAGATTTACTGGGTTTTACCCAGGGCTCCAAAGACAAACAATATTGCAATATAAGATGGTGCATCTGGTTGCAGCAATTTGGTTTTGTAGCTTTAAACTTTAATTTCTGCAACCTTCAGGCATTCAGCAAGAAAGACTGTCAGAAAATTTCAAAAGGTGTATTTTGAGGACTGGTCACCAAAATCCAGAACTTAACACTGAAATTAAACTTGCTGACTCTTTCTAGAAATATTTATTAGAAAGATTGTCACTTTCCAAACAAAACCTGATGCTCCCAGGTGGGTGTGGAAGGTCTTGGTCTCCTTTTCCCATCTTCTCTGGTGACTGCCAATAACCAGAAAGTAGGTATCATTCTGGGAGGTGCTGTATTGGCCTTTCACCTTAAGAAAACCCTTCTGCATAGAAAACCCCTTTCATAGCTTTGTTAAGGTGATTTACACTGCAGTGTTCAAAAGAGCCATTCAGAGGGTCGTGAATTACACTCAAAGATCCCACACGTGGCACAGATCTGACAGAAAGCTGTCAGACTGCACAGACACATACAAGAGCTGTGCAAATCCAGACTACACAAACTCCAACATCTCTAAGAACCTCCAGTAACATTTCACTTCCAGGACCCTGCATGCCCCTCAAAGCGTGGCACCATAATCTCAGTTTGGCTATCAAATTCAACTGGTTGTGGTCCAGAATTGGAAATTCAAAGCCCCAGGATGTGTGTATGTGGCAAAAGGCTTTCGGCCAACAAGTATGGAAATCTGAAATTATGTATTTTGAACTATAAGTAACCTGAGAGTTGAGATATTTAATAACAATGACAAGAGTCTGTGAATTTCTGGTTTGGAAAAAAACCCAAGAATAACTTTCAAAACCATATTCAGGTGTGAAATTAACTATAGAAGGTGGTTGCCTCATGTTGAGATTCCAGGTTTAGAGACAAATAATAGCCATTTTACTGTCAGAATTGTTTAGAGCAAGGAGAATACAACAACTAGGTCAGAAGGATTTTATTTCTCAACTTCAGATTAAATTAGAGCTGCTCCAAACCCACACTGCTTTAGAAGAGACAGATACATTTGCTCCTGCGAAAAGCCCAGTGTGAGTCTTGGCAGAGAGAAAGGGCTTTTGCTATGTCCATGAAAACATCTGCACGGGTTCCCTGGACCCTGAATGTGCTAGCAGTGGGGACCCAGCTAGTACTGAGAGCAGAGCAGGGGGAGGGAAAATTAACATCCTCCTGGGATGGAAGGCAAATTGGTTTGCGTGGCTCACACCAGCCTGGCACTGACAAACAGCAGTAGCCGGAGTCCCAGAGCCACCAGAGCTTGTTGCTCACAAGGTCGTGCAAGGTTCACTCACATCCTTCTTGCCTGTTGGTCCCGAAACTCCTTTAGCCCTGTGCCTCTGTCGCTGTGTCTGTGCACATTTTCAATTGTTTAATAAGCAACTGTCAGTACTGAAGTGGAGTTGTTTTCACAGCTAGAAATGTATTTTCTGCTTGGGTTGTTCTCTTTTGGGTATGGCTAGTGCTGCTCTTGTGTTTTTTTCTAGATGGAAGTTATCCACAACAGCTTTTTCAGGCTCTATCACAAATTTTGACTCAGAAGGCTTCTTCACATCTGAAATAAAATTCACACTTTGCAAATTACAGTATTAGTTTCCAGTACACACCTCTGAGAGAGTGCTCTGCTCCCAGAAGTCTTCCTTTTTGGTTAAGAAAGGAAATTTGTTTCTTGTCACCGCAAAAGAGACCTGGACTCTAGATCTTTTGGGTTGCTTTGGCTGGACTGTTGAGAGAACTTGTCAAGTTTTTGCAAGATATGGTGATGCCTATAGGCTGATGGGATGGTGCTAGAGTCAGTAAATCAAATTATTATGATCCTAAGGTGCTGATGACCATTTTCACTTCTGTTTTTTCTTGGCTGTAGCTAGAAGAGGTGGGGGGGTGGGGTAAATAAACAGGGAAATATTATTAAGAAGTCAGAGAAAGGAACAGGGATACGTTGTGGACCAGAACTAGACACATTCTGGATGAAGTGTTGCTCAACATCCCTTTGGAGCCAAAATATATTGACTTGAACAATGCAAAGGGGACATTGTGAGACTGTATAAAACCTCTCACTCACTGAATCCTAAATAACCACAGCACAGCTTTATCTTCAGTGTTACTTGGAATTGTATCAAGGAGGCTTTTTTCCCTCCCTCTTTTTCTTTCTTTCATTCCATTTTTTTTTTTTTTTAAACCTCAAGGTCAAACAAAACATATGCTTAAAAATAAAGCTTTATCAAGAGAGATGGAGGACTAAAGGGCTTCCTATTTTTAGTAAGGGCAATCTAATCTAAGCAGAAGTTGGTCTGGGCCCCTCTCTGTTTTCCATGAAAGGTAGGTGCTCCTGGGATGGTTCCCAGGGCTTTCTGTGGCTTCTGTTTTCAGATGCAACCCAAGCCACTGAGTTTTATTGAGCAAGCATCCTGGAAAGTCCTGAGCAAAATGAGAGACAGCTGATAGTCCTAGAATACCAGTACTTTTAGTAAGGTCCTGCAGCTGTATCTCTGGGTTGTGAATTCTCATAGGCTTGAAGCCAAGCTCTTTTCCCCAGTCCTCCCCCAGCTACTGATATGGTCCTTGACAGGGGAAAGCATCTGTCCAACTGAAAGCACAGAAAGTGATTAAGTGCTTTCTTAATCAGGGCCTTGTAACTTTTATATTTGACTCTTGGCTTAGTCAAAGCCAGCTATTTCAGTAAATTTAATGTGGAATTGGATGGAAATGGTAATGAGACAGAACTTTGCACTTCTAGGTCATCACTGAACAATTTTTCAGGAAGGAAAAACCTATAAAATTACTGTTGCTTGAAGACAGTCAAGAGTGCATTTGAAATGTTGAAGCACAAATGTCTTGGCTGGTCTGACTGCTTTGTATTACCAGCATTATGGGAATTTGCTTGTGAGTTTACTATGTTGAGACAAGACAATTACTTTTGAAACACCCTACAGACAGCTGATATAAAGCCCTGAGATGGAGAAAAATAAAACACAGTTCTTCTTTTGTAGCCAGGAGAAAAAGAAATTTCTCTCCCATTAGCCTGAGACTTTAAACTATATCCCATATAGAATGAAAAATTGCAGAAGAGGTCACTAAGGATTCTGTCTGGTTGGTTCTGACCTGTAATGCCTGGACATGTGGGGTCTGTGCACTGCCTCTTGTAGGAGACTGAAGAAAAGAAAGCAAATCATCTGATTGCTGGGAGGATTAAAAGCACTTTACAGAAAAAAAACAAAAGCGTTAGTGAGCAACAAAATTATCACCATAATGTTCAAACTTATATATAAAAAAAAAAGAAATAAAACCAGATTTCTGTGTAACCTGATGACTTTATGCTTGGAAAGGAACAATCATTTAGCAGAATGAAATATCTGGGAGTGGGGAAGTAACAGAGAGCCAAGACTGCAAACCAACCTTTTTTTATTCTAATGAAAGAGTCAATCTCATCTAAGCTTTCAAGAAAATTTGCCATGCCTGGATCATGTGGAAATCTGAAGCAGGCTGCCCTCCTTTCCATCTCTTCAGTGCTAAGCAATGATCTACATCCCCGAGAAGTTTGGAGAGGAAATATACATAAAGCCTGTAAGTATTTATGAGAGCTATAAAAAAGAGCTTTGCGGTAGTTGACATGGGAAGTGATTAAGGTACCTTATAGGCAAAGATTGCAGAAAAGAGGGAGAAGTGATGCCAGAAGAGAATCTGGCAACAATCCCAAGGTAAGGATAAGTGACTTTAAGAAGGAGGAGTTGTGGGAGGAAAAGAAAAAAAAAAAAAAAATTAAATTGAAGCAGATTGAAAGACTTTTGGTCTTGGGGACTGAGCTACAGGAACTGTTGATTGCTGGACTTGAAGTCACAAAACCAAGGTGATGTCTCACCCTGCTTGTGACTCAGAATTTACTGGTCAAAGCCCACAAAACAGCAGTTCATCAAGATTAACTTGAATTTGAAAGGACTCAATTTCCCAGGCATCTCAGCTTTCTCCATCTGTGTTTACACAAATGGGTCTCGGGTCTCTCCAGGGCTCAGCAAAAAGCTGCTCTACACAGAAACAGACACGTGGGCCATGTTGCCAAGGGGGATCTCGCTGAGTGACTGTTTCTTGTTTTCCTATTTAACAGGTGGAGCATGTGTTCAGACCTGTCCTTAGACACGACAGGAGCAGTTGCAGATGAAATGACAGCTCAGAAGACCACTGAGTTATTATGATCAATAATGAGTATAAAAGACTACCTTGGAAAGTCTGAGTTTTGGACTCCTCAGGTCCCAAATGGTACAGAAATGGCTTCTGATCAGATGCCCTTGCAAATGGAGAGGAGGAAATGTACAGGCAAGGAGAATGGTGGGCAGAAGGGAAGAGCAAAAGAAACATATGGACAAATTTCAAAACTATTAAGGAAATAATTGTGAGTAAAGGGTACATTTACTGAAACTGGACCAGTTACAGGAGAAGAAAACAAGGGCTGAATTCATCAGGACATACTGAACAAATGCTTTAGACACTAAGAATTGGCCTATGTCCTCCCCAAAAATCAATGGTCTGCTATTTTGCTTTCATCAGTGTTTGCTTATGGTATTTTAGTTTAGGTATTTCCACTGTACCACTGTGCAGTCTGTCTTGTGTTGCACTGCTGTGTCACAAAGATGAAATACAATGACACAGAGTAAACTCATTGACCTGTGAATATGGAGCATGTTTGTCTTGATAGGCAATGGTATTTCTTGATCTTTGGCTCTTTTGAGTTTTCTTTGGGTCACAGTAATGTCAGGAAGAATTTTAGGTGCTGAAGCATGCTGAGAATCAGTGTGTAGCTGTAGGTTCATGTTTGAATTCAGATATCAACCAGCTGGGTTCAGATCATCATCATATTGCAGGAACACATTTGGTAACCTGCAGTGATAGTCCCTGACCCTGTTGCTATTCATGATTTTTATTATCTACCTAGACTGAATGAAAAGAAAATATGGTATTAAAAGTAGTAAGTTACAAAAATTTGAAAAGATAACAAAAGAGGACGGTCTTGTACTTCACAATTATCAAATATAAATAGAAGAATAATTCAGGGGGTTGTGAAGGGACAAGATGAAATTCAATAAAGAGAAATGTAAGATACACTGTTCTATACTTAGGCAAGAACAATTATATGTACAAATAAGGGATGTGAAGGAACCAGTAAAGAAGGGTCTGGAGCAATTGTGAATTGCAAGCTGAGGAGAAGTCAGAATTAAGACTACCCTGAGAAAAGCAAACACCATACTGGGATATATAAACCAGTGTACCATCTGCATGACATGGGTTGTGATTTTTCTGCTGTACTCTTGTCTCCAATTTTGGTCACTGTTGCTCAAGAAGGACGATACTGGTTGAACAATGTCCAGAAGAGACCAACAAGAATGATTAGAAGTCCAGAGGACATGACTAATGAGGAGAGATTGAAATATGGGGGTTATTTAGTCTAGAGAAGATCAGCCTGGGAAGGGATATGATAACAGCCTTTAAATGCATGAAGAGGAAGAGAACAAATTGTTCTTTATGTCCAGGGTGCAGAGCAGAAGGGTTAAAGTATAACATGAGACATGTAGGTTAGATTGCATGGAAAAAACTTTCCTAATAGGAAAGATAAATGAAGCCCTGAAATAGACTGAGGTTTGGACTTCGTGGGAGATTTTTAGAGACAGGTTGGACATAGCATGTCTCAGGAATGACAGAGGGAGGACAGGTTTTGTCTGTGGGCAGGCAGACAGAGTTGATGGCACTGAAGAAAGTAATTTGCCGTTCTATTTTGTGCACTGTACACAAACTACTTTGACAAGTTCTTGCTAAGACATGACAATCACTGTAATATGGAATTTCATAGGAGTAATGGGTAATTCAGGCTGTTGGTTTTGCCTGTCTGTACCATCAAATGTCATAGTCACAACAGCAAACTCAGGCATCTCCTCAGGTCTCCAAACTTAGTGCACACACAAATTCATATTCAAGTGGCCAAAAGGCTTCCTTCTACCCTTGGATAAATGAGACATTCAGCAAAGCAGTAAGTGTCTGGACCATAATACAAATGCCTCAACACAACCTGGATTTCTATTGATATTTGAGAAACATTTACTACATTTTTGTGATACTATGTTCTAGTAAGAATAAGAGCACAAACTTAAATAGTGCAAAACGCCCCATCTGTTTGTGGATGGAAAACTGCATTTCCTGAGTCCTGGGAAAGACCATCTTCATAGGTTCCTGCCTTATGCTTGTTAACACTGGAAGCGTCCCCAGGCTGTGGATAGGATCCTGAAAGGTGCACAGGTTCTCAGCATTGCCCATGGTTGTGGTAGTCTGCTTTCACCTTTGGGGTCAAAAAAATTACAATGAGTTGGAGATGCTCTACTAGTGAAAGATGAAAATCTTCATCAGAGCATTTACTTGATTTGTTCTATGGAAGTAATCTCTGTTGCTATATTGCATTTAATGACATATGCTGCATTTGAACCATTCAAATGCATTCTGGAGACCTTTCAGGGTTGCTGGGACTTGGGGCCAGTCCTTCCTGACAGGTGTGGGTTTAGTTACTGCATTGTTCTCTGAGTGGTGGCAAGCTCTAGGTCTCCAGGCATGTTCTTCCTACCCTGTTTGAGTCTGATGCTTGCTCCCATCGATACCCAAAAACTGCATGGAGCCCAGATTACTTCTCTGATTTATGGAGGTTTTTTGTTTCCCCAGCAGCCACAGAAAGCCCAGCTATGTCCTGCCTTTGCCCAAAGGAACGTACCGCTCCCACAGCCCGTGTGCCACAGGCTGCAGTGACCAGCTGTCACCCAATCCCTGCCACAGGCAGTGGAGGAGGGCAGACCTCCTGCCATCCCAGCACGACCTGGGGAGCAGAAATCTCTCCCTGCCACTCCAAATAGAAATAAGCTAAATTAAGCTTCAGGTGAAGCGAGGAAGAAGGATGATTCAAGACCTCTGCAGGTAGGCAGAAGTGTGCTAGTCCATGGGATAAGTTCAGTTTTAATTTGCTGTGTTCTGTGGGCAGGGGGCAGCTGTGATGCACCATTTTGTCACATGAGCCCAGGAAAGTGGTTTTGCCACTATCAATAATGAATGTCAATGCTGTTATTACAGCCCCAGAAGGAGAAAAAGACTGAATTGCTGTGCACAGAGGGCTGAAAATTTCTGTACTTTTTCCTTTCCCCTCTTCTCTGTGCACCATCCTCCCTCTTGCTGCCAAAGAAAAGAGCCCCTCAGATGTTACCCTCTGCCTTTCTTGAACTCACATGACTTTGCCGCTTCGGATCCTTCACCCCCTGTGTTTAACCGAGGTTATGAAAACCAAGCTGCTTGCTCTCTGTTTGTTTTCAGTGATCTTCTCTGCGTGCAGCCAGCAGCCAGAGCCATGGCCTTTCCCAACACAGGGCATCACAGTGAGCTCTGAGTGCACCCAGGGTTGACAAGAGAGGTGCAGGAGACAGCAGCCAAGCTGAGCTTATGTAAAAAAATTAAGGTCAAGGCCTCTTTGAGATTTACAGTGCTTTGTGTTCAAGGTACTGCTGACTGAGCTTAGGTCATGTTTTTCTTGCTGCTCTGCAGCAGAGCCCAGCTGCAGTGTACAATGCAGGGACACAGTGGCTTGCAAAGAGCGTGACCAGTCAGCTCTGCAGCTGCACAGGTCTGAACCAGCAGCAGCTGGGCTTTGCACGGAAGCAATTTCCATAAGCCTTGGGCATGCTGCAGGTATGAAACCAGTTGTAGAAGTATCCTGGTGGGCCAGTGCTTGGGAAATGAATTGGGCAGTTGCCTACAATGATGGCAAATCCCCACTGCACTGGAAAGCAGCATTTCCAAATCGTATTTAGGTGACTTAGAAACTTACGCCCCATCTTCAGGCCTGGCAGGCTCATATCAATGAAGCATTTCTGTCAGGAAATAGGATTCTAAAACTTTCGATACTCAGCACTAAGTTAACTTAAAACCCACTGATTTTGGCATTATGGGAACATAATTCCTTCTACAGCAGCTTTAAAAGGAGTCCTGGTGAGAAGGAACAGCGGGTGAAAAAGTCAGAACAAAAATTAGAAGGGCAATAGTTTATAGATGCATTGCAGGGTAATTTCTAGATTAGAAATGTATCTATCTCTGCTGTCTCACTGTCTTCTCTTTCAGTTTTGACTTTCGTGGAATATATTTAATCACTCTCAAATGTCAGAGCATGAATGTGGGTGATGCTGTCCCAGATGGCTAGCACAGAGCATGGGCTTCTCACACAAAGCAGGGGGACATGTGTGAACGCCCGGAGGACTTTCTGTGCTGATCCCATTTCGTGACTTCCTTTGAGACCACAAAGCTGTGCATGAGTCCTCCTTTGTACTTTCTTGTTCAGCTGTGACTTGAAAGCTGGCTAGCACACGTCCCAGGGAAGCTCCCTGAGGTTGGCTCTGTTCTGTGAGATATTTGTCTTCTGTGGTAAGCAGGGCACCTCCACCAGGGAACATCTGGGGCTGGAGATGAGCAAGGCCATAGGGAGGAACTCACATCAGCTAGTCCTGAGCTGTAGCAGCGACTCAGTTCTCCATGCAGCTGCACTGCACTAGAGATCAAGCTGTGCCTTGTGTCTCGACATGCAGCTCAATGTGAGGAATCAAGCAAACTTGTTATTCCAGAGCTGGTTATCGATCAGTGCTTTGTTTTCTTTTTTCAGGGGGAGTGTCGGGAGTCTAAAGCTCATAACACAGTTTTCCTATAGATTTTTAGTGTCTCTGTTTGTCACCAGGCCACAGGCACAGGCAGGCTGTGACCACTTCCCTGAGGAGCCTGTTCCCGTGCACAAAGCACCTTCTGGTGAAAAACCTTTTCCTGATATCCCAACTAAATCTGCCCCAACAGCTTCATGCTGTTTCCTCAAGTCCTGTCAATGGTCCTGAGAGAGAAGAGATCTGTACCTGCCCCTCCTCTTCCCCCTACGAGGAAGTTCAGACTGCAATGGGGTGTCCCCTAAGCCTCCTCCAGACTGAACAGACCAAAAGACCTCACCTGCTCCTCAAACAACTTCCCCTCCAGGCCCTTCACCTTCTTCATGGCCCTGATTTGGATGCTTTGGACTTTGACATGGGAATGTTGACATAATTGATCCATAATGCCAGTGCCCCAGAGGAAGATATTTGCCTTTGTTGAAAAGTATCACTCCAGGCCAGGAATTTGGATCAGAATGTGGCAAAAGCATAAAGAAAGCTTCTGGTTCCACATGAACTGGCTGTCATGCCAAAGCCAGAGATGGTACCTGCTTTGGTACAAAGATTAAGTTCTGATTTGTGTTTATATTTCATTTAACATGCTGGTGCCAGTGCTGGTATGAACCTGCAAGCTGGTATGAACCTGGAATGCAAATCTTAAAAGTAGTTTTTGCATTTATTCTTGGGGTACTTTATGCTGAAGTTTTATTTCCTGCTGACCAGGAACTGTCCACACTAGTTTTCTGCATTTCCTACATGAAAGAACTTTACCCAGTTTTTCAGTCAATTTAAATGATCTCTTCCTGAAAGACAGAGGGCTTGAAATGTAAAGAATTTAGGTAATGAATTTTCTACCTTTGCTATCAGCTGTTTTTTTCCCACTAAATAGCCATGGACCAGGTAGGGAAGGTCTTGATTTACCTAAAGTTCTTGGAATATCTTTTGTGACAGTGCTTCCTATGGTAGAGGTTCTCATCTAGTGAACTCACCATTCTGTCCTTGTTGTCACTGCCAGCTTGTCATCATCACCAACTAACCATGTCCGAGGAAAACCCCAAACTTTTTTGTTCTGTAGATGTTTTTGTGCTGCCTTGATTTACCTTATAACTCTGTTTTCTTCTCTTGTAGCTAGCCTTGGAGAAAAAAAAAAATCCTTCTATGCACAGATAACAGAGTTTCTGTTTTAGCTCATGTAACAAAGGCTTGTGTTTTTGTTGTCATGGCTGCCACATTTTGTTCCCATAGCCTTGTCTGTGTGTATGTGGATATGATTCATTACCTACAGACACTAGAACCTACACCCTGTCCTGCTGTTTGTACCCAAAATGCTTCCCTGTAATAGAACAAACAAATGCATCAGACCTGCCTCTTGGTGGGTTCAAGCCAATATCCCAGTTGTTTGGCTTTGATCCATCTCCAAGGGCCTATCAACTGATTTACAAAAGCAGGGTTGACAAAACCATGGAATATTCAATTTTGAGCAGCAGTTAATGCATGGTCTGTATTTTAACACAAACTGATGTCCTCCATTTCCATGTTATACAAGGCAGCATCCACAAATGTATGATTTTAAAGATTATTCAGAGTAAAAGCAGAGGAATAGATCATTCCTGTCATGATAAAAGAGCAAAATTTAACAAGTTAAAAAATGCCAACTATAAATTGTAGGGGGATGATATATCTTGCCTGAAGTTTTCCTGCAGTTCCTGAATGATTGGAGTGCCTGGTGTAGTGCCTGGTGTACTGACTGGAGATCCTGGAGTGCCACATGCAGAATCAAATCACAAAACACTCAGTAAGTTTATGTATTCCCTACCTGGCCCATGCAAACAAAGCATGCCCACTTGGATATTATTTTTTTACAGAATCACTGAATCATCAGAGTTGAAAAAGACCTTCAAGATTATCTACTGCCACTACCCACCCAGCACCACCATAATCACCTCTAACCATATGCTCAAATGCCACATTCAGACACCTTTCTAACACTTCCAGAGATGGTGACTTCACCACCTCCCTGGGCAACTTACTCTGATGTCTGACCATTCTTTCAGTGAAATTTTTCTTCTAATATCTAATCTGAGCCTTCCCTGGCGCAACTTAAGACCATTTCCTCTCATTGTTTTGCTTGACACATGACAGAAGAGACTGAGCCCCACCTGGCTACAGCCTCCTTTCAGGGAGTTGTAGAGAGTGATGAAGTCCCCCTTGACACTCTTCTGCAGGGTAAACACCCCCAGCTCCCTCAGCTGCTCCTTACAGGACTTGTTTCCCTGACCCTTCACCAGCTCTGTTGCCTTTCTTTGAACGTGCTCCAGCACCTCAACATCTTCCTCATAGTGAAGGGCCCAAAACTGGACACAGAACTCCGAGTGTGACCTCACCAGTGCTGGGTACAGGGGCAGTCACTGCCCTGATCCCACTGGCCACACCATTTGTGACACAGGTCAAGATGCCTTTGGCCTTCTTGGCCACCTGAGCACAGTGTTTGCTTATATCCAGCAGGCTGTCTACCAGCACCCCCAGTTTCTTCTGCTGAGCAGCTCTCAAGCCACTCTTTCCCAATCTTACAGCATAAACCCTGCCCTCTCCCCCAAATTACTTTAAAACATTGCCTGCAAGTAGTTGTAGGTGTACACTTAGGTATCACCTGTGAACATGATAAATCAAAAGTTTCTTGTAAATTCACTCATTTAATGTCTAAGTTCACTAATCAGTACTACAATCTCTTAGGATTGGAGCCTGTTTCATCAGCTCTCACAAGTATAAAACAGAACACTCAGTCTTCAAAGTGAAACCCCTTTGTTTGTCACTAAAAGACCCCCACTTGAATTTCCTTCAGAATTCTTCATTCTTTTTCCTTTATCTTTTACTGCTGGTTCCTTTCTCCTCCCCATTTTCCTCAATATCCCAAGAAAAGAGCAAAATTCCTTAAATATTTCTCCAGATTCTTACAAACAATGTCAAAACTCTGAGATCTGCTAACATTTCATTTTCTTTTCATAAAAGGCAATTCCCATTCCTTTCTTCCAAGCAATGAAACACATTCATTTCTCAGAACTAGCCTCTGAAAAACCACCCCGACTCCAGCTTTTGAAGGAAACGAAGTGTGTCCCACCATGGAAGAACTCCCTGGAATATACCACTGGAGACAAAGAAATCTGGGAAGGCTTGTCATATTTCCCATGTTTGAATCCTGCTGAGTGCTTGTCCTTTCTGGTATTTTGTGGCAATGAACTCCATAGGCTAATAATGTAGTGGAGGGTTTTCCAGTCAAGTTGCCACAAGTATAACAAGGTATAATAAGGAGAAAATAGGGAATAATTTAAAAGAGAGGGTATCTACATCAGGTGGAAGGTTTAATTCAAGGCTGGATATTTGCCTGAAGAAAGAGTATTTCAAGATGGAGTTAGATGAGAAGGTTCCTAAAGGCTGTGTTAGAACCAAGTAGCCTCTTTCAGCTTCTCATGTAGGAAGTATTTCAGTTCCCCAGAACTGCATCATGACTTTCAGCTTTCATTGGCTGCTGTCTGGATAGATGCCAGTACAGAGGAGGAAAGGGAAAACATGTTATTTTTCTTTCACTCCAGCTAAAAATCTGGTTTCAAGGAAAATATCTGCTCTGCCTTTCATCAAACTCAGCACTGGGCCAGTTGATGTGTTAGGGCTTGGGGATGTTCCATGCAGTGTGCTGACAACAGGGACTCATCTGACTACCGTGCATCCAAGTGTCCTCTGTGTGGCCTCGTGGGATGGGCAACTGTCAGGTGGCCTTTGCAGGAAATGGTGCTTTCCTTTGAAGAGGTGGAGGTTTGGGTTCTGCTCTGCTCATCTCAGGTGGGTTCCCTCTACCAGGTCAGAGTCCAGGACACTTCTCTCCAACAGGCCATTCACAGCTCTGCAGCAAAATAAACAAACAGGATCTGATCACAAACAGCTCATTATCTACTCCATTTTCTGAATCATCACATCCAGCTTGGAATGGGAATCCCCTCTAAGCTGGTTGTTTTTGGCAAATCGGACTATCCCTTGTGACCAGAAGTGACTGGTTTCTTCCCTTTATTCCCCACACTTTGCTGAACATAATACAGATCCTTTCCAGCCTTGGTTGTGGGTAAAGACAGGGAACCAAAGGGACTAGAAACTCTTTCCAGTGGCAGCCCTGCTGGAACAGAGCTCCAAGCAAAGCAATGTGGAGAAAGGACAGAAAACCTGTCATTTGGGCAGGTCCCTTTCAGAGTGGTAAGAGCAGCAAAGAAGAGGGCAGATAATGGCAGCTTGGAGTGGGAGAGAGGGGTAAGAAGCCATGATGTGGGCTGGAGTGCATCCACTAAGTGTTGAGAAAAGAGACAGTTTTCAATAGGATCTTGAAATGCACTGCAATCTAGTAAACATGTGTGTGTCAGCAGCAAAGGCTCTGGAGTACTCTGGGGATTTTCTTATTTCCTGGAGATTCTGACACAAAGAAAAAACAATAGAGGAAAGAAGAAGAAGAACTACACAGCAGTTTCTGTGCAAAATGCGGGAAAACTTACTTTGTATCAATGAAATATTTTTATCTCGTCTGAAATAGGTCAACTTGTGTCACTCTTGAGTACTTTAAAGCATAAGACAAGATGGAAAATTCAAAATGAAGAGCTCTTTTGAACAGGAGAATCCAAATGTTTCAAAGAATGCTAATTTTTATCTTCATAGATTTTTCATTAATACACAACAACCACAAATGAACAGTGTGGCAAAGCCAAAAAGAAATGTGTAAACTTGCAAAAAAATCCCATGTGAAAAATTTTCTCCGGGGAAAAAAAATTACATTTCCACAGTATAAAAACATGAAAAGGTTGGGGACAGAGTGTTTTAATCCTTCTTTTTGCATCTGGGAAAGTGGGTGTCAGCACCACTCTTTTTTCCCTTCTTGGATCCCAGTGGGTGCCAGAAGAAGCAATTTCCCTAGCCATGCTGAGAGGACATAAATACCACAGAGGAATTTCTTCAGATTTGAGGCCAGTGCTCTGTCATAACATGGACAATACCTTGGAGGTGCTGAAGTACTAACAAAAGGAGAAGAGATTCAGGCCTGCATATGGGTTTCTGTGTCAGAGCTGAGCCAAGACTGCTCAATCCCCTCACAGACAAGCAGGAGATCTGAGTCAGTGAGGGTGGTAGAAAGGAATGAGTACATCAGAGCCTCCCAGTTGCACATGATGAACCAGTGGGAACACCGGCACAACTCAGCCTTTCCCTCCAAACACACAGAGATGCTTTATGCAACTCTCACTGTGCAGGGGAGATGAACTGTTCTCCACTGGATACAGAGGAACAACATCAAAGTGCAGCATAAACATTCCTCTGTCAGAGCCCTCGCTGCCCACCTCCTCCCCATCACTTACTTACTCATCCCTCCCATGGGCAGGACTGGAGATGAAATAGCAGTGGAAAGCAATAGACAAGCCTGCCCAAAAGGAAATTGAGCAGCTGCTGGAGCCTCAGAGTGACACTGGAGTAAACAGCTTGGGTCTGTAATGACAGGAGCTTAATACATGGATCATCATGGATATGACAGACACTGGGTCCCTTTGTGTTGTGGACATATGGAAACCAACACATTCAATTAATCCCATGTTTCTGGACCATGTTGTTGTGTGTGTAGATCAGTTCCAGAAGACAGGCTGGAAAGCCCTGGAGCAACCACTGCTGTCTTTCAAGGAGTACATCCAAGCCTCTTTGAAAATACTCAGAGGGGAATGTTTGCTTCAGATATTGTCCTCCAATGCAAATTGCATTTCATCATGGGCCTGGAATAGTGAAGGGAAAAAAGGACTCTTTGGTATAATGGGCTCAGACTGAAGTCCTAAAAGCCAAGCCCATGTTTTGAAGCTGTAGGGAACCATCAATGACAGTAGCAGAACATGGATGACAATGGAAGGAATTGTAGGAAACACCTAGTGGGGAAAAGATGGCCTGAACTCCTGAAGGAAGGAGCAAGAAGCATCACATCAAAGTAAAATTATAACTTATACTGTGTGTAATAAATTACACTTTGGTTAGCCCAAAACAACCAAATCATCACAGAAACTATAACAACAATTTATTTCCCTCTTAAGGTCATGTTACTCAGCAGTTGGCAAAGTGAAGGCCCTTTATTGCAGCTCTGTTCCCCACATACAGTGTCTGTCTTACTAACATTAACCTGTTTCCTACAAGATAAATTGAAAATCTTGAGGCTGCTCAGCCAGAATGTGCTAATTAGAAACTGAAGGGGCATTTTGCAAGGTATGATTCACTGTGCTTGGACAGCAAGTGATAGTACGCGTTGGCAGAAGGTATGCAAATTGATAGCAAAAAGTAATTTGCACCCACAATATCTTCCCCCAAGTATTCTCAAATTCAGGAAGGTCAGAAGTTACAGAAATAGAAAGCCCTCTTTGTATGATACATCTTCAGAAAAAGTGGAATGGCCCAATATTGCAGCACACTTTCATGAGGATGAGGTGACCTGCTAACTCAGGGATCACTGAACCAGAGAGCACATTCTGCATCCCATGAGGAGCAGACTCTACCAGCCTGAATACTGATGGATACACTACCCATTTCAGAGAGTGCCAAGCTAAATGGACAGACTGCTGCAGTGAAGGCACCAAAGTCAGGAGAAATGACATGGAGATAAGAACGAAGACTAAAATATGCACACAAAAAGAAACAACCTGTTGGCCAACGCCAAAATAACCCCCCATTCTCTAGCCTTCACAGACAGAAATTTTATATACCTGGGTCAAGCATTCCAGCAAAATAAAGGATACTTCTCTCAGATGAACTGGTTCTCCAAAAATTTAGCACTGAATTCCCAGCTGGTAGGTAGGTCAGTAGATGATGGTGGTCTTTCACTAGACAAATTAAACCCTTTTTTTCAGGGTCAAGGAAAGACCGAAAATACTGTCCTGTGGTCTGTGAAATCAGCTGGAGCTTTCCCACAAACTTCTTTGGTGCAAGAATTCCAGTCTTGCTGCTGATCTGAACCTTGGTCCTGGCAGATCCTCCTGGTCTCCAACCTGGAGCCCACCCGTACAACCTAATCCACCAAACTTTTTTTTGTGACTGCAGGCAACTAGCAGAAGACCAGGTCATGTAATCTATGCCTTCTTTCCTATAGAGACACCTTCATTACCCTGACCCCTGACCCAGGTACCTCTGAATGTCTGATCTTCTCCTTACTTCAGTGAACCCCAGTCACTGATACCTGTTCCCTGCCCGTACTGGCCAAAACCTTCTTCAAACTGATTCTCTACATGTGTAGGGCCAGGTTAATCCATACCCAGACAAGGAAAGAAACTGCTAGAGGCCTCCAGACACAACATGGTGTTGGGACATATGGGCTGGAATGGTGTCGGGACATATGGGCTGGAATGGTGTCCTACACTGAGTGCTGTTGGCAGGAGAAAAAGAGGGGGAAGAGCCTTTCCCAGAAGTTTCATGCCTCATGTATAGGTACAGCTCCTCCTGACACAGCAGATTATGCAGAGCCAGAAGAAAAGCCTCATCCAGGCTGGGACACACTGTTTCACCCACAGCCGTCTTGGAACTGCTCTATTCCTTTCTATAGCCTCACACACCACTGGCAACAAAGAGATAATCAGGAGGACAATGTCTTCATTTAGAGATTGATGGTTCCCCCCCTCCTTTCTGGTAAAGACCTAGGCTTGTGGCTGGAGGTCAGCTGGGATGCAACGACAGCCAAGTAGCTCTTTCAGTCCACAATGGGATGCAGCAGCCATTTTAATAAAAGGGAGAAAGAGCTGTTTCCTCTGTGGCTGAAAAAGCTTGTAATTGACCTGGCAGAGCATGCAAACTCTGGTTTGCATGGGAAATGCTCTCTTTTCCCTTACACATGTGCTCCTTTGTAATACTGCTGGCGACTGCTATGCTGCTGTCTGCAGTGTCTAGCTCTCAATTATGTGCAGCAGGGTCTGCTGACATGGTGGGACAGAGCAGGAGAGTGGTAAAGCCCTCACCGAAGACAGCTCAGACAGTGCAGCCAAACCTGGAGGAAAGTCAAACAGCTAAAACAGAGTCCCATCTCCCCACCCCACAGCATGGTCAGAACAGACTACGAAATATGTCTCCAAATCTTACTTCCCTCTTTGCTCCACCCTCGACCTGGAAAGCATGAATGTCTCGCCAGATCAGGATAAAAAAGAATCTTATAAAGAGCTTCAAATCAAGGTGAACATTACCTGCAAAAAGAGGAGCTGTTTTGTGACTTTTACATCATCATTTTCCAATCTCTCCTCCCATTTGTCTTGAGGGTTGCACAAGCTCAGATCCAAAAAATCCCATGTCATACCCCAAGAACAAAGTGTTATAATAGCAGACAGGTGCATGCAGAAATAGGAGAACACAAGGATTCCAGCTAGTTTTGTAGCTATGGTTTTGCAGAAATTCAGCATCAAGAAAAAGCTTAAGTGAACTGAACAGGGGATGGATGAGAGAGCATAAATGCTCAGTGGGTATATGGATTGCATGTTAAAAGTGCACTGGCTGTGCCAACCCAGCATCAACTGTTCACTCACTTTTCCATGGAGGTGGCTGGTTCAAAGGAGGGGGATCTAATATGTTTCTTGAATCATTGTGCTAAATTTCAGTATTCATTAGATCCTGCCTTTGCTGAGCCTCTTAGATGGGAAACAGGCACCACTGATTTGCTTCCAAATTTTTGCCAGGAATCTAATTTCCACCCATTTTTAATTTGTCAGTTCTTTTTCTCTGGTGCATCATTTCTTCAGCTCCTCTCCTGCTTCCTTTATCTCCATCTGTCCCCAAACAGTACTGTTTGCCTGCTGCAAAATAGATGCAAGTATTGCCAATTTATGCTTAAGTTTCTTTTCTTCCTCTCTCTTTATAGTATACTGAGTCACACAAAACAGAGATGAGGGAATCTGCCTGCCTGATGGCAAGATTGCCTTTGCTGAAATGATTTGTCTAACCTGCTATTAAAACCATTCAGAGATGAAGATTTCACAAGTGCCCTAGGCAATTCTATTGCCTAAAAATAGACTCCTGTTTATCAAATAGTCTGAAACTATAATCTGTAGCAAAGTATTATCTTATGCTCTGCAGCACCAAGGCTGGGACAAATGAGGAGACCAAAATAATCTTCTGTCATCATTCCAGGGTCAAAAGAAGTCCTTAGAGCCCAGTCTTCTGCATTTAGTCACAGCATGTCTCCTGGCAGCTCTGTATATTGAAGTTAAGATGCTTGAGCTGGTTCTGATACATATATGCAAGCACCCATGGTAAACAAAAATCAGTATCTTAGTTGCTGAGATTACAGCCCTGAGTTGTGGCTACCTCCCTCCACACTCAGACATCTCATACAACCACGCCCACACCTTCCCTGGAAATTATCTTGGGTTTCAGTTCCAGAAGAGCAACTCTGGGACAAGATGAGATAGGTTTTTTTGGGAGAAGTCTGGCTTTGTTTGTGGCTGGGATTACTTTTACCCCAGCATAGGAAAATAGAGATATTCATATGAAAGATTAAAAGTAAAATTGAAGCATTTTCTGTCTGCAGTGTTACAGTGAACACAAATTTTTCCAGGTGAGCACATTTCTAATGCCTGCCCACATATCACACTGCTGGTTGAAAGCTCCAGCATCATGGGTCTTTGACCCTCATAGAAGTGTTGGGCTTTTTGGTAAGCATGAAACAACTCAGGGGTCATCCAAGGAAGTGTGTACTCTGGTTGCATGTTCTATGAGGCTATCCATCATCAGATTTAGTGTTCTGGCCTCTTATCCCAAAAGAAGTTAAAACCAGATGCACATTTTCATAGAAAATGCCAATGACTCTAGGTCCTATGTATATAAACCAGGACTTGCTTAGCCCAGGCCCATGCAGCAGATCTAAAGAGCTCGGGAACAACTTCTCAGCTGGTGCCTGAGTGAGATACTCAACATGATAAAATGGAAACAATCCCTGACCTGTTCACTGGTCAGAGCTGTGGTTCTGAAATAATCAGTAAAGCTGATCTGGGAGGGAAGGGGAAACACAGGGTGTTACCTTGTTTCCCTACGCACTGAGTTGCTGGTGAATGTTATAATTTATTTGCTTGCATTACTCTCTTCTCTGCTGACTGCCAGCCCCTCTAATTTTCAGACAGAACATCAATGGCTAATGAGGTGGACATGTTCCCCAGGAGGGGATAGAGGAATGCTATTTCTCTATTCTGCCTCTGGGTAGTCTGGAGGTCTACCTGAGAGAGTGCAGCAGGAAACCCTCTGGCACTGAGCAGCCCAGCTGTAGAGGATGTGCCCAGTAGTGGCTCTAGACAATGTGTGAACAATGAGATCACAACAAACCCCTAATTTAAAGGGGTTTTCCTCCAGCTCCATGTACTTCAGAAAGCTGTAGGGCAGCCTGTACTGTTCATGAACACATATCCATTTAAACAGAAACTCTGTGTTCAGTAAGAAATAATGGCTTTTGTTCTATAAGCTGTGCTTGCCTCTTTGGCAAAACCACTTAAACCACACTCAAGGATGGGCAGGATTTCCTTTGGCTGACTTACTTTATACTTTTTGGCTATGGAATTGGTGTAGGTTTCTAAAATGAGAATGACTGACACTTTCTTTGCACATAGAATCCATGTGCAAATCCAGGCTCTAGAATCCATGATGGTGGAACCATCGATCTCAGTGGAGTTTTTCCCTTTTACTCCAGCGGTGAGTTTGTCTTTCTACACATACAGAGATACAAGTCCCAGAGTGAATTCACCTGGACATTATTTGTTCATAAATGAGCATACATAAAGTGAATTTAGAGGAGTCAGTGCACTTTTCTTTTCAGAATAAATGATTAGGTCCTTTCACCCAAAAGTTTCAAAGACATGTCTAGAACCTAATGCTATATGTCTAGTTACAGTTGTGACAGATGCTGTGGAATGGTTGGATTATCTGGAATCACAAAGAGAAGTTTCCATCCAGGAATTTCCTTTTCCAAACAGACACAAAATTCAATAGCTAAAAACTAGAGAATCAAAGTAATCATTCTTATAAAGATTATCCACCATTCCAGTCCACATCTTGCCATCAATGTTGTTAAATCTTCAGCCTCCTGTCCCAACATGAAGGAAATCAGATGGGAATATTTATGGCAGCTGCTAAGATGAGGCAAAAGGCGCCCAGCTGCAACTGTGAATGGCTTTTTGCAGCTGCACATGGTGGTGCTGAGACAGCCTTGATATGCTGCCTAGTGTTCCCAAATTAGCTCCCAGCAAAGAGCTTAAGCCTCTAAGCTGAATGATGGTGAGTGCCTCAGTGTCCTAACTTCTGCTTATCCTGGGAATTGAGGTAAATGTGTCTGGCTGCTTGGACTGTGAAAAATACGATTTGCCACTGAAATGTGTCTGGCCTAATTATCTTGAGGCCAACATTCCTAGCTCCAGAGTGATGTGATCCTCCTTAGGGTGTGATTTCAGACAATATCCCCTTCCCCATGCAAGGAGAACTGAGGATCTGAGCCTCCTATAAACCACAAAGCATCGCCCTATGGCTAATGCTGCTGGAAGAGGGTCTTTGGTATCTGAGAGCTTGAATCTCATGAGGAAAATTTGGCTGTTTGGCTAATGTCCCATGCCAGTCAAGTTCACACAGGCTGGGAGGAATCTCTCACAGCTCATGACTGACCATGAAGAGGAACATTATTGCCTAGGAAAGGGTGCTGTGCTGGACAACGATGCATGGCCAAGTTTGATGAATTAATAGGATGAGGAGCAGCTTATTTGGATTTCTCTGGAATATTTTTACTCTGCAGACTAAGGTAGTCGCTTTCCATGATGTTCTAAGCCTGTAAATTCCTTCTGGTCTGAACAATATTTTTATTATTATTATTTTTAAGCATGTAGACTAAACACAATCCATACATCTCTGAGCTGCCCAAGCAGTTCTTTCCCTTGCATTGGGAAAGCAGGGCCCTTTGGATTGTTTATAGCCAGCTCTGTGCTTTGGATGGCTGACTTTGCAGGACCTCTCTTGTTTTGGGTGACACAAGGGAGGCAGTAAGAAGGTCACTGCACCCCCAGCTTGCTATGCTTTATTCTTAGTGATTGAATGAGCACCACACATAAACTCTGCTGGGACAGCTAGTCTCTAAGGGGACAAATTCCAATTTTGCACTGAGTGGCTTAAGTCCAGAGTCACTTTACTGAAATCAGCAGAGTTATTTTGGATCAGGACTAAAAAGAACGTAGCCTAAGGTCAGAATCTGAGTTGAATAATCCTCAGAAGCTGCAGAGACTAGATGGTATTTACTTGGAAAGCCAAGGCATATCTGAAGATATTCAGACTTGAGCTGCCTGACCTGGCACAGCTCAAAAACTGAAAGCAGTTCTAGTTCTCTAGCTCCTCTCTGGCAAGAGACTTACAGCTTCTCTGTTTATCAGCAAGGACATTGATCAGTTCACTATCTCTCTCCAAGTCCTCTTATAAGGACTTTCACAGAGTGTCTGGAATCATATCTTTTTCTGGTTACAGCAGTGGGGCTGGTACAGGACACTTGGAGTACTGAGAGCAGTTTTGGGTGCCACAATATAAAAAAGACATCAAGCTTCAACACCCTCACAAAAGGAAGCAGAAGGGCTGGAACCGATCTCTTCACTCTCGTGCCCAGTGACAGAACTCAAGGAAACAGCATGAACCTGAGTCAGGGAAGGCTTGGGTTGGCTATCAGGAAAAGGTTTTTCACCCAGAGGTTTGTTGGGCACTGGAACAGCTCCCCAGGGAAGTGGTCATGGCACCAAGCCTGACAGAGCTCACGAAGAGTTTGGACAATGCTCTTGGGCACATGGGGTGCCCATGAAACAAGAATGCCCCCATTCTTGGGGTGTCCTGTGCAGGACCAGGAGTTGGATTTGATGATCCTGATGGTCCCTTCCAACTCAGCATACTCTGTGATTCTATGATTTTATGTTCACTGATGGATAAATAGAATCTTAGGTACAGAGGAAGGGACTGAATATGGATGAATGAACAAATGGAAGAGAAATGGACAGAACAGGAGAGAAACCAGTCCCTTCCACAGTGCCTTCAAAAGGCTCTATTTGACCTAAATTTAATGCTTCTGCCCCTCAACCCCCACTCCTCAAACAGCAACAAACAGTGGATGGGAAGGATTTTCAATTCTGCAACAATGCTCATGATACACCTTAATAAGAAACCATCAGCTGAGTTTTATGGTGACCTTATTGTTCCTTGCCTGGTATTTATCTTTTTTTTTAGGAAGGCCCCTGTGTTTGGTTCAGCAGTGTTTGGGAAACTTCTAGGTCTTATCCCAGCTCTGTAGCTGGAAACCTAAGACAGTCATATTAACTCAAGAAAACATAACTTGGCTTCAAACTCTGTCCCTCCTCCTCACAGTGAACAGTCCCAGACTGCTTGAAAACGTAGGAGGTTAGTAATTAGAAATCCATCATACTTATTTATGTGCATTAAATTAATACAGTTACACACACCCACACACAATACATTCAGTAATGTTTGATTGGAAGTTAAACTGCAGAACACTGATTTGATCTTGATAACATCAGTTCAAGCACATCTTCTTCAGCACCAATCTCTCAGCCCTTTGAGCCCTAAGAATACAGAAATCCTAGATCACTCTCCAGCTCCACCACAGTTTTACCAGATCACCTCAGAGTAACAGTTTAATATACAAGGATCTTTTTCCTCATCTGTGATACTTATTCTCGAACTCCTGAGAGGTTTGTCAGCCTGCTGGATGTGCAAGAGTCACTTAGGTTTTGTGCCAGTACAAAGGGGTTTGCAGGTGAAATTTGGCTGTGGTCACACCTCATCTGGAAACTTCCAAATAGGTGAGATTAGCTAAATTATGAGTTCAGAACTGGATGGCAAAGAGGTTTCCTTCTTGTGATTCATTACACATCCTTCAAAGCTTACTCCTATGTTTTACTCAGCTGTTCGCAGACTTTTCTGGAAAACACACAAAGTGGAAAGTGACACAGCAAATCTGGTTGAATGACTTCCTTTAAAGGCCTTTTAAAAACTCTATTACAAGTTACAAACAGTCAGCAAGACAAGATTGCAGAAACTTTTTTTTTAAGCTTTTTGTTTCCTCTCTTCCTTACCAGGAACCCTTTTTTCTTGGCTATTCACCCTCTCTGGTTCAGGAAAGCCTGGGCTGGAATCTCACAGGAAGGAAAAAACCAGCTCCTTTGGATTCAGTGGGGACAAACAGACAGCCTTCTCAGCAGGTACTTGCTTGGTTCCAAAGTAAAAAAAGTATTTTAGATGTTCTTTAAGTAAAATGTTTTGGATGACCAGAAACTACCTTTAAAACATTATTAAAAAAATATTGAAAACAAATAATTGGTAAGCATTTTTTTTTTTTTTAAGAAATAATGCTCACCTTTTAATTCAAGTTTTTGGTGTAAGACTAACCCATTCTTTCTCCTATTCTTGTGGTTAAATTTGGTTCAGGTTCTTAAATTACCACTGCAAGTCCCTATTTAGGTAAACTAATATTTTTTTTATTGTCCAAGAATACTCTTAATGGCTTAATTTTAAAAAGTGCTAAAAAAAGACTTGAATGGAAACAGGCTTCATTTGCACCTAGGTATAAGGTCTTTACATTTTGGCCCAGAGATTCAAAACAAAATGCTTGCAGCTTGGTTTCTAGATTTGTATCAAACACAACTGGCACATGTATCAGGACATGTTGTATCTTTATATATCAGGCCAACTTTTGTAGGCGTTCAAATAAGAACATTAACGTGTATTTGAAGCACGTATCTTAGAAACCTGTCTGCATTACTGTACTCAAAACCAATTCTCTCGAGTTTATGTAAAAACAAAAAAAAGATTTTTCTCTTCCATACCAGTTAGGAAAGAAAAAAATCAAAAAACATCAAAGACATTAAAGCAGAGGGGTGATTTGTGTCAGTTTTGGAAGGTCCAACAGGTAAAGAGTGAATTCCAACCCAGAGATCTAATATCTGTCCTATTTAAAAGGTGAAGATATAGGTCACTGAGTTTTGCTTAAAAAATGTTATTTATTTTTTAATAAAAAACATTCACTCACTGGCCTGTTAGCTTGGCAGCCACTGCTTAATGCTGTCAACTGGAACATGTGAGTTTGTGGATAAACTCAAGTTCCCAGGACCTAGGCTGGCAGAGGCTAAGTGCTTTTTGGAGATGCTGTGTTTGAGTCCCTGGAGGAGGGAAAATGGCTTTAAAGCTCTTCAGGGACAGGAGATTCATGGGGTCTGGTTACAGTAGGCTCTCTTAGGTCTCATTTGTATGTGCCCTCCTGGCTGGGCAAAAGGGTATGAGTTGATGAGACCATGAAGGGAAACAAGGGCAAGGAGCTAGGGTTTTTTTCTGGACAGCAGAGTTTGGGATCCAGATACTGGGCTTTTTATGTCAGACTACAAAATAGAAAGAATAATTCTTGTAAGAGGGCTACAGGGCTACAAATAACGCTCGGATGACTGGCATCTTAACCCTGTGGGTGCTGTATAATTGGAAACATTTCTCTGAACAGTGGGTCTTGTCTCTGTCTGAGACCACAGGTAGTGGAAAGTTATTCTGTCATACTGTGACATTAACAGTCATGACACAGATTTTAAGAAATTCAGCATTTTGAATGTTACTTTGTGTTGTGTGGTTCCCATCCCTCAGAATCCCAATCAAGATTCACTACCTCGTTATGTTAGGGACTCCCTGGAGTCACTGGGTGGAAAGTGATTGGCTGAGATTGAGCACAGGACTAATGTGAAACATTGCATTCAATTCAACCACATTGCATTGAGCCACTTTTCAGTAAGCTGTGAAATTCTTGCTGGATGCTTCTCCTGAATGGGACTTTGGTCCAACTGCAAGAAACTCTCTGAAAAGAGAGGCTCTCTCTGCCTTTTTCTAGGTCATCCAGCTAATTGCATTAATTTTCAACTGTAGCCCTGTCTGTAAAGAGGCAGCAAAGGCAGGGATTGTTTTTTGCCAGGATGATTTCCCAGTCTCTCCTTTGGAAGAGCCATCTGGACTCCAGTTTATATTCTCAGTGCCATTTTCCTGGGCACCTTACCTATTCCCGCTGTTGGGTTTCTGTGGCAGTGAAAATTTCTGGCATGACTCTCATAATGTTAACATTAAACCCATCAGTTATACTTGAGGCAACCCACATGTCTTCCTTTCTGATGCTAATTCGGTTTACTCCCTGGAAGTCTAAAATATCAAAGCTAATCCTCTGCAGCATTTCTTTAGAACAGCCATTCTAAACTGGGGCTGGACACCATTTCTTTCCAACTTCCAGTGCTGATGTTCCAAGTCACTCATTATCTCTCTTCCTTCCCCCCACCCCCCACTCAGTGGACAAATGGAGTCTTTATAAGAGAATAAAAGAATCCAAATATCCTTTGGTGCCAGCTATAAAAATTAAAATCAAGTTCAATCCAGACATTTCCCTTCTCATCACATTTAAAGCCTCTTTTCTGCATGGATCTGCTCTTGTGCACACTGTTTCTATGCTTGTAACCCACAATTACAGCCTCTGAGCTCAGACTGCTTGAGAGAAGTGAAACCAGAAGGGACATCTTGCCTGAAATTTAGTAGCACTGAGGTCAGTGGCTTTGGGCCTTAATGGAATATCTCAAAACCATTTTGGCTATTTAGTGGCAGGAGCTGAGTTTCCGAGGTGGGTGAGAGAAGTGAAACACTTTCCTATGAAAGCCAGCCTCTAAGACAGGAGGCAGGAGACAGGCAGAATGGTTTGCAGTATTGTGCTGTGGGATTTGGTTGGGTTACCCGGAAGGAATTGGCCTCAAAACTGGCCCAATGCATCTTGCAGAAAGATTTTGCCACTAACACTTTGCAGAATTACATCTACCAATTATTGGCTGGTATTTCCTAGCAGAAGTAATTTGTACTTGTTTTTTCCCTTTTTAAAAAAAAGGAAAAACCACCACCAGCCTTTCCAAGGGAACATCAGAGTGCTAAACCAATAAAGTATTTTCTTTCCTTCAGGGGAAAAAAGCATCCTTCTATTTCATATAGATTTTACATGCATTGCAACACCCTTTTAACTTTTCCAGGCTTAGATTACAGTGCCTCCAGTCCTGGCATTAAAGCTGATTTACACCCCATAGTAAAGTAAAACACTGTCAGATTAAGGGCTTTGAAGGCCTTGGCTTCACGGAGGTTAATGGAGTGCATCCCGTTAATGTCAGTTCAAGGATGGCTCAAGGGAAAATGGAATAATATTGAAACAAAGCAAATTACAGGAAAAGTGACATTTGGTAGTTTTGTGAGGCTTATTCTTGGGACAAACATCAGAATGTGCCCTTTGCCATATATGTTACTCATTCCTCAATTTGTTCTGAGATGTCTAACTCTATATTCTGACATAAAAGGAGATTAAGCCTCTGTGTAAATGTTCTATTCAAATATTCAAATACTCATAGTTATTGCAGTTCTGGAGGATCACTGAGGACTTATTATAGTCAATAAGATGACTTTCTGAGAAAGGTTCTGTCATGGACACTTCAGTTCATCATCACATTTAATATTTGCTTCTTATGTAAACAAGACCATGCCCCTGTCTCCTGACTTTTGCACCACCTTTTATATTTCTTCACCTCAGAATAGAGCTTGAGAGGCTCTGCTGGTCAAAAAGTAAGCCTTTATTAGACTCTTACCTCCTATAATATGTGCAGTCACTTCACAACTGAAGAAATTATGTCACTGGAGGGTGACTTCTCCAGATTTGATGAAAATTTCCATTTGAGTTGTTGGAGAAGTGATAGAAGGAGAAAATATTGTGACCACAGGACCTCTTCTTTGAACATGGCCTTTCCATGGAGGTAGTTTGCCTGTTTCCACGCCAGGCAGTAGACATATTACAGTCCTCAGACAAGACCTACATATTCTGTAAAATGCAGATTTTAAAGTATAAAAGACAGGACAGCTTTCTCCTTGTTTATGTCATGTCCTCTCCCTGTCCCTTTAGCTTTGATGTCACTCTCCAGTGAAACCATTTCTTGAACTGTGAGATGATTCCTGGCAGGGGAAGGCTGAGAATGCCCATTTTGATCAAAACTTTCAAAGTGACTGAGCAGTCTAAGAGTTAGCAAACCTGGCTACCCTCTTCCTCCTCAGATTCCCTAAGAGTAGTCATAAAAAATTATCAGGTTATTCAGATATTTTTCAGTACCTGTCTTTTGGTACTTTTGCTGCTCAAATGGGCTTGAAGGCAGAGTCTAGGTAGTAGATATCTACCTAGATATCTACCTGTTCTCTTATCTGTTCTTCCAGTATACTTCTCTTTTTTATTAATAATGGGGCAAGCTTGTAAATGACAAGCTCATATCAGTCTTATAGCTCAGCAGATTCTAGTGCACCCGTGGTGTAGGCTCTGCTTTTATCTCTAAAGTTCTTGTGGTCTTCAACAGTCTGTGAAAACCTTGCTATCCAACGGGAGTAAGGTCTGCCTCATGTTGCCTTGTCCCTGTTATTTCTTCAGCAAGGACACTGAATGGATGAACTGGGCATTGGCAGGTCCTTAAGCACAGATTACATTCTTTTGACATACCTAAGGAGCAGCATTATGAGCAGGAAGGTTATAAAATTAAGTAGTGCAAAAGAAGGAGAATGGGATGCATTTCCCACAAAGCCTCAGCAGATGGTGGGAGGCAGATTGATCTCAATGCATCCAAGTGATTGTTAGTCTATTTTCCAAGACAGTCCTTCTAATTTTCACTTTTTAGAGAGCAAGTTGGGTTTATCTGGAGTCTCTCTTTCTCTCAGAGATGAGTCACAGACATGTATTTTTATGCATACACTTTGGTATTAATCAGCAATTTCCCTTTGATTCATTCCTTTTCTCTTTGCTCCTCATTAAATGTTCCAGCAATTGACTTTGTGTTCAGCCCTGTGCTTATCCAATCCTACAAGCTTTGGCATTCTCTTACCTGTTGAAAGAATAAAACCTGTTTCAGGCTGGAAACTGGTAAATTTGGAGAGAACCTAACAAAGAGTGAATTTAAAATTAATCATGTAGCCAAGCTGCCCAATCACAACAGATAAAAATCCCAGCAACAAATTGCCCATGAACAGAGAAAGGAAAAGGATTATTTGTTTTAATGACTTCACAGCTGGAATCACACAATATATACATTTGAAAGCAAAAAATGAAATGCAAGTCATCCAAGAAAGAACCTGCTATGAATCATTGACAAAGAAATGTATTTGCAACAAGGAGTCTCAAATAGCAAAAATCTTGCATGAGGCAGCATGTTTCAGGTTCAAGTCTTACTTGGGACCAAAGCTTCTGAATGGACCCTTAATGTAAAATGCAGAAAAAAAACCTGCCATGCCTTCAGCTGCTTTGTATTTTTGGGGCAAGACATGGGTGTTAAATCCCTCCTTTTCATTATGTGTCTGGTGACTCTTTTGGAATGTTGACAGTTTTGCAAAATGGATGTCCTTTTCATGTCTTGGGGAATGTCTGGGCAAAAGTGACCAATGCAGTACAAGCAGCACAAGAAGAATGACTAAAATCATGTACATAGCTCTGGACTCATAATCTAGGCTAAGTCACAGACCTGGCTTGCCAAATGGGCATGAATGAAAACCAACTTCTCTTCCTGCTGGCAGCAAGCTTGGAGGAAAGATGATCTGTTTAAGTCTAGTCTCTTTCCTTGAGCAGTCCCTTGTTCAAAATTAAAATTATAATAATACCAGTGTGCCAATATGTTTACTGAAAAGCCCTGCGTGGCGTAAGCACAGTGCAGTCTAGGTGACTCTGCCAGAGAATCTGCAAGGAAAGCCACAGCAGAGTTTTCCAACACCATACACTGCCTGCATGCTCCTCCTAGAGTCTCTGGCCCTATGGACCCAAAACCTCCCAGTTTAGATTTCAACCAAACACATTTCTCCCATGAAAGCAAACTGTGCAGCAAATCAAAATGATTTTCTCCTTGGCTGGGGCAATGTAGTGCATCTTGAAAGAAGGAGGGGATAGAGGCTGAGTCTTATTTCAGGTCCATTTCTAAAATCTGATGGTCACTGTGAAGCCCAGTATGCCTTTTTTCTGCATCGGGAGACTTTTTCCCCAGCAGCTTAGAAGACTTTTCTGGGAATGAGAGGGCACTGGGGTGAAATGCTGCAGCTTTAATGACAAGTTACCCAGGCTTTCTTTGTTAGTGTGATATATTTTCATTTTCACAGAATATTTGCCACACTTTTCCATGAGGCATTGAAACCAGGCTTTCAAACGCTGAGTAAATCTTCATTCCTTTTACATGCCCAGTTTAATCTATTCCATCAGCACTGGCTACATAAAGACATAAATCTTCCCATGGAGCAGTACAAAGGAACCAGCATCAATTTGTAATTTCTGATGGTTGAGCTGCAACTGCCAGGTGGCCAGACATTTGTACACTTCATCTTTTCCTTAGGTTTCATATAATAAAGTGAATAATTGAGGTAATCAATTTGGGAAAAAAAAAAAAAAAAGGAAGCTGCACCTGTTTTGCTCACAGCAGAATTTGGAGAGTAGAATCTACTGGTTAGAGACTACAACATCCTGGTTGGTAAGACACCTTGACTGATTTCATGGGGAATGCAAACACATTGAATGTTCAAGCATCTCTCCAGAGCTGTGCTGTCATTTGTCACTGCAGATCTGCAGAAAGGCCTCTCATGAGGTTTCAGCTCCACCGACTGGGGAGTGTGACAAGAAATCATGGCAAGAATCAAGTGTGATCCTTTCTAGTCCCAGCCTTCCAACTTGGCATAGAGCTATTTTTAGCTACTACAAGTATTTGCTTTATCAGATAGTAAGATTTGAAGAATTGAGGATGTTCAAGGGAAGAAATGTTTCTAAAATAAGCATCTTAACAAAAGCACTCTCGAAGTAGTCAGGATTATCTCCTTCCCTCTCTTGTTTTGTGTCTTCCTATAAGAAAACACACCAAAGGGAACAAACCTGTATTGGGAGTGGCTCCCTCATGATTTTCAGACAGTGGCTGTGGGTAACCAGTACCTTGAATGCCCATGGATAACTCTCTGAGGAAGTAACCCAGAATGGATGTGAGAGTATTTCAGAGCATCCTCTTCCATGCTGCCTGGAAAACTTGACAAGCTGGAGTCAACCCTGCAGTAGACCTGGATCTTTAATTACTCTGGGTAAAGTCACACTAGTAGGGGAAAAGGTGGGATGGGGGGTGGGCATGAACCAAACCATCATGCATCAGCCAAATCCCACTACCTTTAGATGTACACTGCTATCTGCCATGGGAACTGAAGGAGCAACTGGCAGAGGTAGTATGTTGTTATTGTACAAGAACAGATGGTTGAAGGGAGATGTGATGCATATATGTCTCTGATAGCCAGGAAAAATATATGGATGTTCAAAATCCTGGCTCCCCTTCCTGATTCTGGGAGGAAATGTGGCTTACTCCAGTACACTCAACACAATCAATCACTTAGATTTAGTGTGCAGTATTTCTAAAAGACATATTATCTTGAAAGGGATCCTAAGTTTGTACACATCTTTTTAAAAACCTTTCCACAATCTTATTTTTAAAATGTGCAAATGGTCTCTATCTGTCTCAACAGGCAATGATATTGAGCTGACTTTCATGGAAAACTGAAAAAATGAGGAGCTGAGACTAACAACCATGGCCTTGCATGAGGCTGGCAGCTCCTTGCACTTTTCTATAGCTCTGAGAACAAATTCTGCTGTGACCACCTATACTGCTGGGGGTTTTTGTGGTTATACCTTTCTGTTTAGGACTTCAACTCATCTGCCTGCCATGTAAAAAGTTTATAGTACAGACTGGCACTTTCCAGAAGTGCAGAGACTTTGGTGTTTGGACCACATGCACACTGCCGTGTCCATGGATTTAAACCCAATATAACAGCATCTCCTTCTTTCCCAGTTCATTCCCTCTCAGGTTTCCTCCTGAAACCCTTAAGAATTTAGACTGTTTCAAGAAAAACAGTTAGGGAAAAAATGTCTGGTTTAGAAGAGTAATTTATTTTCCTCCATCTCCTTTTTCACAAACAGACAGACTGTTAAAACATTAATTACCAAAAAAAATCCCCCACCAAAAAAAATCTCCCCCATCAAAAAA
>VXAC01006717.1:703504-742385 GCA_013399225.1 Rhipidura dahli | reverse complement strand
AAAAAAAAAAAAAAAAAGCCAGCCTGAGGCAGAGCATGAACATTTCAGTCCAAATAATTAAAATTTGACAAAGCTATAAATCCATGAAGAGAAGAACTTCCACTGGAGACCGTTAAGAAAAGTTTAATTCCCATAATGTTATTCTCAATGTTAATTACATAATGCATTAATGAATGGGTAGGGGTTGTTATTCACAGAGGTGGATTTGGCTTACTGCCCCTTAGGAATTCACTCTCTCATAGCAGCTGCTGTAAGAAATGTTATCTGCTGGGCAGACACTGCTGTGTTGTTTGGAACTGCCAGAAAGGAGTAAGATCCCATGTAAGGTTATGAACCCCTTTTCACCTTGTGTTATGCATCATCAATCTTTAAACACGATGTTCCTGTTCACATTCAGGCAAATACCACACTGCCATAAAAGTCTCTTTAAAAAGTATAATAAAATCATGAAACCAGTTATAAAAGTAGTGAACAGAGAAGATGTTTCGTAGTAATAAGCTCAAATGAGAGATAATGATCTAAATATCTCCACATTTTAGGAAAATGTGCACCTGGAATCTATCCAGAACTTTCACAATGGGCTGAACCAGCTCCTTCAGACTCTGGGAAAGTTCAGACCCACGTTCCCACTCTCTGGCTCGGAACCATCTCAGCTTTGATCTTGTGTGTATTTCATCAAGTTGCACACCGCTGCTCTCCTGTTGTGGCTCAAGTCAATTGCGTCATTTAAGAAAAGTGCTACAGAAGGTGTGGGGGAAAAAGGTGTGTGGGACCATTTTTGTTCCCTGCTCACCACACACACACACAGAGACACATAAAGTAATAAAAAATATTTAAAAAAAAAAAAAGAAAAAAAGAGAGAGAAAGAGGAGATAGCACATGATACCATGTGAGCCATTTTCCCTAAGATGTGTTACTGCAAGGGGGAAATGCTGCCATCATGAGATTTATTAACTTTCAGTGAGAAGTTACGGGCATGAAGAGGGGATTTCCCCATGAAATTTTGTGGTTTAGTGTTATGCAGGAAGTAAGACCCTATGTGTTCTAATGGTCACCGAGAGCTTTAAAGACATTTCAGCATGCTCAGAAGACACATTCACAGGAGTTTCATTGAGCAGGCAACTACAATTTACATCCCAGCAGATGGATACTTTCCATTGGCATCACAGTTGCTTGGGCACAAATCAAGACTGGGCTCCTGGTTCCTGTCTCAGACTGGAACCAGTCTGAGTCTGTGATGATGTTTCCAACAACATATTTGTTTGGTTCTCTCCATGAGCTCAGCCTGAATCCTACTGATTTGGAAAAATGAGACAGAGCAAATGGCCCAGCTTGGGAGTGTTTCCTAAGGGCTGATATGACACATAGAAACAGGAGTTTACTTGCCTGGAGGAGCACTGTCACTATAAGGCATCTTTGAGCAAATTTGCCTTCTGTCTGTTCAGGGCACCAAGATTATGTTCCACATGGTTCTAGTCACAGCCTCTAAACTGACCAGTTAACCTGGGCTTAATCTTACCACAGAAAAAAAAAAACAACAAAACCCTCTTGAATCTATTGCATTCTTTAACTCAAGTATTTTACTGAAGAAGTGGCTTTTAGTTCCAGTTCCCCTGTTTACAATGCCAATTAAGAAACGTCCTGTGCTGCTGTTTTCAATGGTCACCAGAAGAGATGGCACCTTCACTGGTTAGCACTGAACAAACAAAACAGCTGTACCTGCCTCACACCTCTGCTCCTGCAAACGCTCACTAATCTCTAAGAAGCCTGTGGAGCTATGAAGGGAAGTGCCACAGGGAGCAGGAAACCTCCTCCTCCTCACTTCATTCACCTTAATCCCATCACAGAGCAGTAACCCGAAGGCAGTACACTCCCCGAGTTGTGATTTCTACGGAAGGCAGCCCTACATCCATAGTACAACCTGGCTCTAATGACTCCTTGGTGAAAAAGCAACAGGAGTTTCTTAGTGGTAAACAGTATTAATCACCACTTCCCATCGGTGCAGCCTATTATGAAGCGATTACAGACTGTTTACAAGGAGGGAGGGAGAGAGGGTGTCATGGGGGTGGTATTTGCTTTGGCAACCATTCATTTCCCAAAATCCCTGGGAACCATATTCCTGGTTTAATTACAAGGAAATCTCTGAGGCCAAAGGACTGAGACAAAGTATAATTTCTTTCTCACTTCCTTCTGCCACAACCTCCTTTCTCTGCCTCTGTCAGCCAGTGGCAGAAAGTGACTCTGTCTGCAAACATCTTTAACCTTCTGTCAGAAGGTTGTTGATGTCTACCAATGGCATCCTGTGGCCTGAGAGGAGACTCTGGAATTTGGATGAGCATTTGGTTTACTCAAGTACGTTTAATTCTCCTGGTTTTGGCCACAATCTTGTGTTGCTGCTGTCACTTCTCTATTCCTCAATGCAAACCTTGTCAGGCAGTTTCTCTGTAGAACAAAACGCCTACAAACAATGCAGGTAGGTTGTGTCATACCTGGCAAAGTTCCAACAGCTAACCCAAGACCTACTCCTATTCCAGGAACTTTTCTCAAATAAAATTAACTTTTGCTGAGGTGGATTTTTATCATCAAGCTGAAAGTATAGGGATCAGAGCAAATTGATGATTAGAAATAAAGAGAACCAGGGAGATTACTAATCCATTTTACCATTCTTTGGAATTTCTGGATTGCTGCAGTACTGAGTCAAATTGATTTCCCATCCTTCCCAGCCCCACGTACATTTTCCTTGTTGCAAGTATCATAGCTCTATAGTTGAAAAGAAAAAAAAAATTACGAGAACAGATTTTCGTTTTTCCTTCTCCAAATATGAAATATAACAGTTTGGTATTTGTGATGATATTTGCCACTTTTACAGAGGTGTGGAAGTAGCAGTACTTTTAAGTGCTTGTAGGCAACTTGGTGTAACCACGACTCTCTAGGAAGACTATCCCACTGTGGCAGTAGGATGTATTCAGAGTAAGAAACCATTCACTATGCAGAAGTCATCTTACTAGACATGCTGGGGAAATAAAAGGGAAAAGAGAGACAAAAATGCTATTTTAATCTCACAGAAGAACAAACGAGACAGGCATGGCATATAAGATGTCTGAAACAGAGTTTAAATACCACAGTTTAAAACTCATAAAATACAGGAAAAGGCATGATTCACACACACACTCTTCCTCTGAGATCTCCTGCTGACAGCAGGAGCTGAAGATAGTCAGCACATTGCAGGATTTAGCTCAGGCTCTTCCAGCAAAGTAAAGGGGATTGAAATTGAAATTTGTAATACATGTTCTACCACTGCAGGAAAAGCACTGAGAGAAGTGCACTGCTGTGCTAATTGCAGGTCTTGCAGAGAGCACCTCGTCTGCAGAGGAAAAATGTGTGATTGTGAATTGGTGTGGTGTGCAACTGCAGATGAAAGATTTAATGGATTTTCAAAGTTTCCATCACTCAGGCATAGGGAGGGGCTTTTTTTAACATAAACCAGTGACAAATTGCTGGAGAAAACAGAGCCAAAGGAATAGTTTCATTTCGACATCAGGAGTTAATAGACCCAGCATAATCACACACTTTGGTCATATTTATCTAATATAATTCACTGAGAAAAATTCTTGAGTCAAAATAGCAGGTTTCCAGAGTCAGTCAGGGAGTCTGTTAAATAAATACCACGTTTTGAGGGGAAATATATCAAAAGGAAGTTTCACTTTTCTCAAGCAAAAGGTCTGAGCCCTGGCATTTTTCTCTCTGCTGTTCAATTCCACAAACATCTGAATTAAGGCAATCTGCTTGCTACCGAAAACTCCCAATGAAACCAGAAAATGAGGGAGTATCCCCAAAAGAAAATACTGGATGCTTAGGCAAGGCACTGCACAAAAGTATTCCCCTTGCATGGCCACCTTCTGATTTTCTGCTCAAGGGAAAATTTCAATGCCAAATTACAGAGTTTAGCAGTTGTCTTCACTGCAGCTAGACCAAACAAGGGGTATGAAAAACTTTAAAAGATAAAATGGCTTAGTTATGGAAGAAGGTGCTTTATACTTTGTTCTGGAACGTAAGTTTATGTGCCCAAACGATCAGCTCTCATCATGTCTGTCTGAGTCAAATGAGATATTTTGTAGAAAACCTGAGCAGGTCCTGGCAGAATGATTGGAGGGGTTCTAAGAAACTTGGTATAACTTTCACTCTTGCTCTCAGGCACCTGAGCTGCCATGAATATCTCATTTCTGCACCAGGTGCATATGCCAACTCCAAGTCTCCCAGGCAGAGATACACAACCTCTTTTCAATTAGGCACTCTTTGAGATAAACTTATCTTCAAGAACTACTACCAAAAGATGCAAAAAAGAGAAAAAGTCCTCTGTAAGTTGTTAATTTAGGAGAGCACAATTCTGAGAGCATTTTGAGTGATTGGTTGCTTTCCACTACTCCACTGAAGGGGGCCCATTGCTATTTCATCAGTCCCTGTGCTACCAGTAGCTGAAAGGCACATCCAAAGATACAAACAGGCCTTGTGGCCTCTGTTTCTCTTATTTCTTTGTTAAACCTCAGCTTATGACCAGCTTCAAAGATGGGAATTAGGGTTCTGGCATTTTAGTTTGGCCATTATTGTGTTTTTTATGAATAATAAGTTCTTGTTGAATACAGCAGAGAAGGAAAGTGATCTAGGGCTACATTCAAAGCGTATTTCAAACTGACATGTTTTTACATAGGTATTCCCTGGAACATATATCTTCTACCTTGAACCAAGGGAAGGGCCTAAAATTTTGGACCATTTTTTTTCTGCTGGTAATAAATACAGTCACTTGCACAGAGCCTGTTCTAGGAATAAGGCAAGTGTAAACTGAGCAGATGATTATTTCCAATGTTTGCTTAGATTTTGTGCAAAACAGAGTAACACAGGAATAGGGATTTTGAAGAGATTAGAAAAGAGGTATCGTGAAAGGCTTTGAAGGAAGACAAATTGTCTGGGGAAGAGTGCTATCTGGGAGACTGACAAGGATACCAGAGGGGAATGGAAAACAAGAGAGCTGGCCAAATCAAGTAACAAAGAGAGTGTGAGACTGATGGTCCAAGGACTTTGTTAAGAGGCAGCCAAGGTCAGGGAGACCTGGAACAAAGGGACCCAGGGAAGACCCCTCCAAAGTGCTGACAAGGAGGGAGAGAGGTCAGTAAATGGAGACACTGCTGGGAGCCTTGCCTTGGACCCTGAAGTGAGGATCCAGATGATGTCTAGGTTATTTAAAGAGATGTAAGAAAACTTTCTGAGGGGAAACGGTGAAAGAGGTTTCTTGAAAATACAAAGGCAACAAATGGTTTTGCCAGAAGGGCTCCTTGAAAATCTTGCCGTTTAGGAATATCTGCAATGAAATTTTTCTGTCTCCTGGACTCCCACGAAGTGTGTTCTGCCTGGGAAGCTCTCTGGAGACCAGCTGTATCTCTTTACTTTCACACATTCTGTGGTTCTGTTCGCCAACACACAGCTGAGGCAAAGACTGGAGAACAGGGCTTATCCCTCAGCCTCAGGTGGGTATTAATCACTCTGCCTGGGCCAGCTTGGTGCCAATGGCAGATAAGCACAACACATTTATCTGTGCTCAGAGGGACTGTTGGATATGACACTAATCTCTTTTGATTTAAAGTTCTTTGCACTGTGGAGGAGGTGAGTGCATTTTTTCAAAACTAAGAAACATTCTGCAGACTGGAGAAAACACTGGAGCATCTTAAAACAGGAAAAACATCCAAAACCTCCAGAGAGCTTAAAGTGTTTTCCTGCACCCTTTCCCAGCATTCTTCTAATTGTTAATTCCATTTTCCTACTTGCATATCTCTGAGCTACTGCCCTTTCCTAATGTCCACACTTCTAGAGAAAAACTCTTGTGGTTATTGCACAATTCCTGCAGAAACTAAGCTGAAGGAATACATCCATGTGTCTTGCAATAAGGTCTGCCCATCATCTCGGTCAATACACGTTCCCTTTGGTAAAAAACTGATAGCTTTTCCTCCTCTCCACTCGCTTATCTCAATTGGTTTACTATAATCAAGAGACTGAAACACACTTTTCAATTTCTACTTCATTTTACACTTGATGTGATCCTGCTTGGGAGCTTGTTCCATCAGTAAACACTTGAAAGCCAGGGAGCCTTGACCCAGACTGGGTTCATTGCTCTTTTTTGTTTATGGTGGAGATCTCTGTGGTATGCAAAGGGTTACCTGGAGAGAGGTCTTCTGGCTGACACAGCCTCCTCCCTCAGTAAATGCTGCAGAGGGTTAAATACATAATAAACCCAGTGGGGAAGGAGAAGAGAAGAGAGGGCTGGCCAAGCTGCTTCTTGTGCAGTGGTGCCAAACTGGTTATTTATAGCATCCTGGACCAGCGTCTGCCATTTTCCCTTTTCTCACTCCCTGTGAGGTGAGAGGCATTTTCACTTTCCCCTGCTCCCTCTCTCACAATTTTGGCAGCTCCTCTCCTTGAACTTGACCGAACGCAGCCAACCTCAACACAGCTGTTTGATAAACAGAAACAGGGGCAGCAGGCCGGGCTTTGAAGAGGCTTTTGCAGAGCAATAACTGAAGGTTTGAATAATGGTGCACAGTTGGCTGAAGGCTCTTCTCATTTGGAAGGACATCAGGCACAAGCAAGAGTTCGTCAACTAATTAACAAAAATGGAGAGGAGAAAGATGCCAAGACAAACAGGGGCTTTTGAAATGGTGCTCACTTTGTGGCCTCTCTTGCAAACATTCATTTATACACATGCACATGCACACACAGTAAAGGATTCGCCTCATACATGTGTTTAAGCAAGTTTAGTATCCTGCTGAGACCTTGGAGGAAGCTCTTGACAAATCCAGACAGAAAAGAAAACATGACACAGGTGAGAAAAATTGTTTTTTACCCAGAAATCAGAACATTTCACCCACATTTCTTCTTCCTCATTTTGTTTCCCTATGTACAACCTACAGGTACAAAATGGGGTAACAATACTAGAGCAAATAAAATTAACAAACACTCAGAGTTGGGGGAAAGTGAAAACAGTAGAACTATCTACTATTATTTGCAAACCCATTGGAAATAAAAAACACTGCCAAGAAATTTGCCAACCTAACTGTGCATGCACAAGTTCCCATCTTCTCATGTGGCAAGTGTTTTAGAAAAGGAAACTCCTTCCAATGTGAAGGGCAGAGGGAAGAATTATTATATTTTTAAAATGTGTTTCTTTCTTCACTTGGGCTTTTACACTTTTAGGATTGCATTAGCATGTGAAAAAGTTTTAAGAGGAAAGGCTGGCGCTCTCCAAATGCATCAATACCTGCATCCTAATGCTTCTGGGACATCTAACACAGAGCTCAGTTCTGGTTTGCTAAATTGGCATCTTGTGTTAGAGTCAGCCTTGGACATCTGGTAGTAAAGAAGTTTCATCCTTGCCTAGACATCATCTCTTCAAGGAGAAAAATATCTGATGAAACCCAAAGCTCATGTTAGGACATATCTCTCCCAAAGCTTATGTTAAGCCATATCACCCTAATGAATGCTTGTTCCTACTCTTGTACATTGCCCAGTCATGTTTTCAGTATCTCTGGAAGTGGATTTCCATTCTCTCTTTAGAGTGTTTCCTACTGATCTGGGAACCCCATACTAGAAGATTTGTCAGACTGGTTTTTCCCTGTCCACCTGTAATTTTTTCACTGGAGGTGAGGGATGAAGTAATGCAGGAACATCCCATGACTGTCTTTTCCTGAGCTTCTAACACAGGCAGAGCTTTGAGGTTCCACAGGCAGCTATTGCCTTCTGTGAACTCAATGGGGGAGTTTGCACAAGGTGCTTCTGAAAGCTTGCAAATAGTTTCTAAATTTCAGTCTCAGTGAGTACCTCTGGCAATAGGTTCCCAGGAGTGCCAGAGAGAGGAGGCTTGTCTTTCTCCTCGAGGCTGACACAGTATGGTCATTCGCAGTCCCCACTTTCCACCTACACAGACCTGGCCTGGAGTTCTGGCTCCATCACCTGATCAGCCCCCAGCCCCTTTTAAGGCTTTTATTTCTGCTCTCACACTGGGTCATGCCAGGTCTGTAAGACTCTGTCTACAATGCAAACATTTTACTTGGGACTCAGGCTCCTCTGTGTATCGTGATAAGCACTTCCCTAGCAGAGAAACACATTAGTGCACAGCAGGACCTGGGATCAGACCCTGCATGGATGGGAGCTTTGTGGCTAGGCTTTCATTTGCTCCAAGCAGTGATATTTAAAGATGTGTTCAGACCTTGAAAATGTTTAGGACCCTATGGGATTATGGGAGACTTGCTCTGGCACTGTTTGAACTGGCAGGGAAAATGCAGCATCCACCATCTGCACCACTGGCATGGTGCCAGGAAAGGGGGTTTTTTTGGTGGTATTTAAGAGAAAGAAAAATGTTTTATTCCCTTCCAGGCCTCAGCATTGGATGTGGACACAGGCTGTGCTGACAGAAGGCAGCTTTTACTGGCACAACAGGTCATGCAGCCCAAGCCTAACACTGGCAGAAAAGATCTGAATTAGTGCCAGCAACAAAGGTGGTTTTTTGGACAGTCATCTCAAAGGAAGGGAATTGGAGACCAGAGATTTGCTGAGCAGCCCTCAGATGCTAATCACTTTCAGCACCTCTAGGTATGAACTGGATTTAGCCTGGCAGTTTCTGAAGTAAAGCACTCCAAAAGCCATTACCTCCTCTCTTCACAGTCCCACCCATAAAGGTCAGCTTGAGGTGCAACTCCACATGAGAGACCAATGTCACGACATGCAAGAAGGGGCTGCCATTTCAGGCTCACAACAAGTCTGATAGTGCCATGTTCTTAGATTGTTTCCTTGGATTTGAGGGCAGACTAGCAAAAAAGGTTATCTAGGAGCTTTCCCTGTTTCCAAGATTTATCCTGGGGACAAATTTTTTTATCCACAAGATTCTTGTCTGTGAAAACAAGCAAAATAATGTGTCATTTCTCTCTTTTCTGTCTCCCCAGTCCATCACTCATTGTAGTAGTATAGCAAATGTCTTTTCAGGGACTTGAAAAACCACTGGTGCAAATTTTGGGACTGCTTTTGTAAGCAATGTCCCCTTTCAGAGCAGGTGCCATACAGTGAAGAATTTTAAATGTGTTTTCTTCTTTCTCTTGGCACAAGGAAAATTTGACTCCAGGCACCTACAGAGGTCTTGATCTGCTTTCTTTTCAGTGCATGAAATAACAATCCTTTCAAAATTTCTTTTCAAGCTGTGCAAGACCTACTGCAAGATCCAGCTCCATTGTTGAACCAGGGGGAATTATAATAAATAAACAAGGCAGTTGGGAAATTTGGCTGAAGAGAGGGAATTCATGAGCACAAGTATTGGATAGAGCTCTTATAACTTCTGAAATGTGCTGGCCTTTGAATCCTCCCAGCAGGGAAGCAAAGGTAGACACATGGAGTATACTTCTTTAGAAAGGTGTCTTAGAGAACCTACAGGTGATTGTCATCTGTGAAAGACAAGTGTAAAAACCCTCACCTGTCCCTAAGTTGTAAGCTGAACGTATGGAATCCAGCACTGCCGAGGGACCAGTCCAACTGTGCTTCTGTGTTTGTGTGTAGAGACAAATAGAAATAAGAGTCATAAAGCCATGAAAATACAATGAAGAGACTCAGTCTCCATGTGTGATGTAGTAGCTGCCAGGCCTCTGAGCCTTTCACCTTCAAAGAGTTTTGGAACCAACACGGTGCAGCTTCTGCAAACACAAGGTTTGACAAACACAGCTGAAATCACACCTGTATTTGAGTCCTTTGCCATGGCTGAGGCCGATGTCCTGGAGGCAGAGATTCTAACGTGACTTTGGGGCAGCTCAGGAGCCTGCTGAGGAACATGAGAGGGATGCACCATCTCATTCTGTCCCAGTGGCATGGCAAGTTCATCTAAGAGGACAGGCTATAAAATGGTGCTATTGTCGGTAAGGAACACCAAAAACTTATGCCCGTCACTGTTTCTGGAGCCCAAAGCTTTAAGACACAATTATTTGGCATTTCTCTGCCTCCATGAAGGTTATCTAAAACTGCCAAGTGGTAAAGTAACTGTTTGTAGAGGACTGGAAGCATTTGCTGAATGCTGACTCATGGCTTCAGTCCCCTGTTGACAAACACACAACTCTGATTCCTGCTGTGTGAGATGAAAGGAGCAGAGGGATTTACACTGTGGCTACTTCTTTGACAGAGTCAACTAAATATTTGACTGAGTCAGCGAAATAATCTACTACATCTGTGTCTTCTCCTGTGGATACGCCTAAATCATATTAATAAGCCATTATTTTTTGAGTAATCAAAACCAGCTAGCGTCTTCTGTCCTTCACTGACCTCTGTATGAACACTGATTCCAAATATATGCCCAAATCTCATATAACAAACATGACCAGGCAGTCTTTTCATGTCATTCCTGGTTTATGTAGAGCACAGCAATCCATTTCTAACCAGTTTGCATATGATCTCTATGCTTTACCTCTATTGCTAATGTTTCTTTGAAATGACCATGTGTGCATGCAACAAAAAAAAATCATGTAGCAGTGACAGAAATATTTTTGCAGTCCTGGCCCAAGGGATCTGATAGATTATTTTCTTTTTATTTTTTGAATTTGTGATTTCAAAATCAACCTACCCCAAACCCTAATCACTGAAACAGAAAATATCCTATGTTATAGGCAACTTCTCCAGTCATCTGGAGACATATGCAGCAACCCATTGAAACTCATGGAGTGGATGATGGAACAAAATGACTCACTTTTGGGCTTTGACTAGTCTAGCATAGATAATGTCATTATTCAAACATGACCAGCACTCCTGTCTAGCAGACGAAGCCTGCGGCATTGGAGTCAGAAGGGCTGGGTTGCTCTCCCAGTTCTGGTGTTGGCTTGCTGCTGGATTCTGGACAAGTCCTTCTTCTCCATTTGGAAAGAAAGGGGAAAAGGAAAATAATAGCATGGGTATGGAGAGTTTGGAAATCATATAAAGTAAGAGGAGCTGAGTGTAACTGCTACAAAACAGTGTCTATGGAAGCACTGTGGTATGTTTGCATGGGCCCGGGCCCATGCGCGTGGGCACGGACACAGGCTGACTGCCAGGGAAGGAACTTGCTCATTGCCTTAAATTGGGCCCAAGCTCTTGTCCACGTGCATCTGCACAAGTGGGAATTGTAGCTGATGCCTTAGGCTACAGTCCATCCCATCAAGAGTTATTCCAAGTTTATCCTGTCCTAAACCCAAGCACAGGCATTTTAAATCAGAGCTGCAGCCAACCGTGTGATGGAGCTACAAGGTATAAGGTGCCTAAATCTGTTCTCAAACTGCTCTTCGCCCTGTGGTGTGGAGTAAGTTCCTTTGAGACTGTTGTCCCAGAACAGCTGCAGGGGACTCCCTCGCACTGATGGGCTGAAGAAATTGCAGAGCACAAGGTGGGAGTGTGTGCTTGGTGGGGAAGCAGCCAAGTGACCCCAGTCAGCCTGGCACTTCCTGCAGGTCAGCATGGAGAATGTGACTGCAGTGTGGGCTGGAGACACACCAGTTGGGATGTCAGTGGTCAGAAGGATCTGTGCACAGTGTCAGCCACCCTGCTCTGCCATGGGGCTGCTGGCCACAGAAACAGCCAGCCCTAGGCAGGGTCATCCAACTGGCTGTTCAGCAGAGCCAGCTCTTGGAGCAGAGGTTTCCTCCAAGAACATCCCTGGCTGGGGAAATTTATCTGGTTTTTTTTCTCTGGATAAACACTGAACCTGGGTTTCACTTGAAGGGCTTGTTTTCCATTGAATTTGTTCTATCTTGTGCTTTCCTACAGGAATGACATTGCAAAAGGTACCTCCTTCTCCTTTTTCTTAAATGCCTTTCCAGATTTGCACCATCCCAGCCCTACAGGCAGGCTGCCTACTCATACTTAAAGACACAGTACACAGAAACCAGAATTACAGCTGTGCAGCCCACGCACTCATGTCTGCAGGACAAACATGTGCATCAGTGGAGTACAGGAGGCAATGAAGTTTTTTCCTTCCTTTTTTTTTTTTTTTTTCCTTTCAGGTGCTATATGATGAAATGGAGATATGTAAGAACCACAGGAAGCATTTATTTTAAGTACAAGCTAATGCCATGAATGTTATTTGCATTACATGACAGCCCAATGAACCACAATATGAATAAGGAAAGGAAAAAGTAGTGTTTTCATGACGGGCAAATCCCTCTGTTGCTTTCTCAGGTTTCCTATCAATACCAATTTGCATTCCCTTGCAGACCATTATGTCAATAGGTAACAGCATCAGGGAGGGTTCAGAATTGCAAGAGGGCTTGTGAGTATATGCTGACATATTTCTGGGGTCCAGGAAGTGGGTGGGTGCAGGAGCTGAGAAAGGAGGTGTTGGTCTGGCTGATATATATTTCCCTTGATGTATAGCTAGTAACTTAAGCCCATCAATGTGAAATCCGTTTTGATATCATGAAAACAATACTGTCTTTGTTCAGCTGCAAAAGAAAGACAAGCAGGCAGGCAAAAGCAAAATATTCTAGCACAAATATCCTGCTGGTTATCAGGCAGATAGAGAGAATCAGGCAGAGAACCTCTGTTTCAAATGGTCAGTGTCCTGGCAAATATCAGCATGAGTAAATGGAGTTCATCAGCCTGTACTTACAATTGGATACAGAATGCTCTACCCAGACATGGAGTGTTATCTTGCATTAAACTCTCAACCACCTGAGCACCCCAAGTGAAGTGTGATTAAGTGTCCTGCTGACCAGCTGCTCCTTCCAGCTGAGAGTAGCCTGCTTTTCAGTAGTGGGTAAAATCACTTCTGTATAATGTCAAGTTGGCACCCTGCCAGGAAATAACCGTTCCCTCCTTTTGCTCAGCGAGTCACAGACCCTCTCATGACATCTAAGAATGGGAGTCTCACTTGATCTCATCTGAAAGCTGCTGTGTCCCAAACATGGTCCAGGAATACCACCAGTTTGGTCATAAACTCCTACTGTCAGTACTGAGGATTTCTGTGGGACATTGCCTGGTTGTCTGCTCACACTTTTCTTCGGCTTCACTCAGGCAATGCCTGCAGAGGGGACGTGGACATCTCAAGCTGGAGATCTGTAAGGAGCATGGAGAAAGTGAGCCAAGGGTTGCCACTAACTCTGCCATCTAGCCCATAGCAGGAGGCAATTTGGAAGGCCCAAAGGTACCTTCATGATGTCACAAAAAACCCCTGGAAGGTGACTTGATTGTGTACAGGATAGGCAAGTAAAAAGTGACCTCTCAAAAGAGGTATTGAACAGCAATCCCTTGTTTTCTCCCTACAAAGTAAGGACCACCCACAGTGAAAGAGAAGTCATCATTTTCATTAACCAGAGGTCTAGTTTAGTCTCTACTGTTCAAACTGGATGACAATTTCTCCTGCACCCTAAATTACAGAGAGGATGTAACTTCTGGATTAACTGGGTTTTGACATCCCCACCCCATTGCTCACCCCTTCCCTCCTGGCAAGGATGACAGCAGCAAGCACCACCCAGCTCCTGCATTAAGGGTTATCCGATACAGGGAGCTTCGGTGGCTGTGTGAACGTGGTTTCTCTGGTATGAGAGAAGAGGCCCATTTTGATCCCAGCCAGAGTCAACATGACTCATTGGCTCATACATCCTTCACTGCAGGGCTCAGGAGGTCACTGCAGGTTCAAGTCTCACACTGGGACTTGGAATGGTACTTCACACTGTGGGGAAGGGAGGGGAGATGCTGAGCTCCTGGAGGTGCTTCCTACTGCAGGAGAGAGAGATTTTAATCTGAGATCCCTGCTGGCAACTCTTCCAAAAGGGAATTAATTACACCAGGGCAAATTCATCCCTGGTGGGGGCTCCTTTAGCTTCAATGTGCCTGTCATGGGGTCGATTCTGTTGTTTTGAAGGAGTGCTGTGTGTTATTTCTTTCTTTTTGTTCTTGTTGGTTTGGGGTTCTTTGTTATTTTTTGGCTTTTTTTGGGTGACCTGGTCTTCTGGCTCATGTCCACTCTGGCAGCCAAACAGGTTCCAGCAGCCAAAGGTGTGTGTGTTTGCATGAGCCCTTACAGAGTTGCTGCACAAGTTTCTGGCCTTGCTAAATCACAACTTTGTTGCTTTGCAGACCTCTTTCTTTCACCTTCCTCCTAGGACTGGAGGAGTGGGGAGAGGGGTATACAGACCATCTGTCTCTGCATTTCCCAGCCATGCAAACCTCTAACAAAGACAGGGCTACATCTGTGCCCCCTTCCCTGCAACTCCAGCTCTTTGCTGCTTCCCCATCACCAGTTCTGGTTTTAACATTGCTGCTCCCTCTTTCCAAAGAAATGCAGCAGCTCTGGGGGAGCTGTTCCCAAACAGCTACAGGCTCAGCAAGAGACAAGGGCTCATTAGGTAGACCCTTCCCTGCTGTCATTTCAAAGGTCTTCCTGAAGCTTGGTTAAATGGTCTTTTGCAGAAATATGGCAGCTGAGAAATGCACAGAAAAGATTGAGAATTTTCTTAGCAAGCTCTGATGGTTTAAGCTCCTTTTTCTTGATGAAGCAGAAGGAAGCATTTATCCCTCTAGATCAGCTCGGCTGGCAGTGAAACAAAATCAGCTCTGGTTGAAGCCCAGGGCTGTGTGCAAGGAAGGGATGAAAGTCCTCATTTCTAAGCAAAAAGGGTGACAAATTGAAATGTGAAGGTCAGTGTTGTCTTATCACAGCTGGAATACCTCTACTTTGGAAAAGGGGTCTCCATGGAGTAAATTCCAAAAGGTTTGGAGCACCTGGTCTTAAAGCATCATCTAAAAATGAGAAAAAAGTGGAAGCTGTCAGAATCTCTATTTGTAGAAATATGCTGAAATAGGAAACCATTTTCCTTGCAGGCACAACATCTGGGTGTAGAGTTAGCAGTAAAAAGTATCCAAACCTCAGCTCCTGCTGCTTCTCCCTCCCAAGTGGCCCCATTTATCTATCCTCTCAAAATGATCCCAGCGAGGTTCTTCCACGACCACTTTGAATTTTCTTCCGTACTCTTTTTCAAGCAAGCAGGACTTACAATTCACTCCATTTGTCAGTCATCCACTAATAACATTGAATCTCTCCCCTGATCAAAATTGACAGAGGGTGAAAAGAAGTATTATGTTCCTACTATTATTGGGAAAAATAGGCAACTAGGGTAGAGGGAAAAGAAACCTTCTGAAGGGAAAAATTACAGCAGGGAAAACATTATTTTTAAACACCAGAAACTCCAGGCAAATAACATTATGCCTCAGAATCTATGTGCAGTCATTTCTGCTCTTCACAGGACTGATAGTTTCTGAAGCAGTTGCACAGCAGATTTGTCTGGCTGCTGCCTGACTCTTTCAATCCTCATTTTCCTCTTAAAAATCATTGTTGCAGGACCATGGGAACAGAAATAGTTCAAGAGGACAATCCAAGGGACTACCACTTCAGGACAGACCTCATGGTAACTGGATTGCCAGTTCATTTCAAAGGGCAACCAAGTGGGTCAAAGTCATCACTTGAATGAGGAGGACTAAAGATGGGTCAAGTTGAGTTTGCATAAAGTTTGTCAGTGCCCACAAATGATGCTAACTGGAGGGTTTTAGTCTGCCTTTTAAGCCATTACAGCTGAGGCTAGATGGGAAACATGATGATGTTCGTGCAATAAGACCCACTGGTAGGATTTTGCCAGATCTGTTTTCCTGTCTGATTAGCCACAGGATGGGCAAAGGAGGATCTTCAGCAAGACTTGCTCTGATAGAGTTAATGTATTTTACAAGGAAAGCTGCCATCTCTCAAGGTCGTTTTATCTCTTAGTTACATGAATTCTAGGAAAGCAAAGATTCTTTCCAAGTAAGTTGCTGGTTTATCCAAGTGATGGTGTTACAGAAATTGTTGTATAGGATCCAGGTCTTTCCAGGGTATAGTGAGTGTGTGTGGTGTTTAGATTTAGGCTGTGTGCTGCCAAGCTACTGACTCCCTTTCTTCTTCCTTTTTTCCTCATCCCACCCTCTCTCCCCTAAATCACAAGCCTAAGAAAAATAAATAAGAATAATAAATAAACAGATGAAAGTGGAAACATTCCCAAACCTGTTATCACAGAGGCAGTTTCTGTCCAGACCATGCTAGTTTCACAGCAAGCCTTGGAATTGTCAATTCTCATTAGTTTCCACTGTTGAGTGCGGGAGGAGAGAATTTCAATCCCTGCTTTCCAGAATCAAACCCTCTGTTTAATGCGGTAGGGAAAGTTGAGATGAAATATAGGTCTCCGGGGACTTTTCCTGTGTGAAAGCTTATTACAGCTGTAACAAAACCTTCTAATCGGAACGGATTCTGTTACATGCACAATATTCTGGTCTTGGGCAGGGTGGGGGGAAATGAGAAAAAGATGACAAAAAGCTTTAAAAGCAATTAAATGACAACTGCATTCATTCCCTGCCTCCTCCTCCTCACTGCTTGCATCTGCTGTTTACACAGAACATTTTCTCTTCTGCATTTTCTGGGGGTCTTGTAATGTTTGTAGGAGTTTTGCTGGGTCAGGTTGTTGAATGATATTTTGCATTTACAAACTCGGAATCACCTGCCCGAATGGAAAACTGTTCAGTGGTGTTTGAAACACAGAATCCATATTGCCATAGCAGGAGACCCTAATGGGCTATCTAAACACAATATTCAGTTATAGCTGAAGACAGGAAACCCCTTAAAACATGTCATGATGTCAAATGTAATAATAAATGTTATTCATGAAGGCTGTAAGACTTTCGCATCTTCTCTTATCAAGTATTAAGGTTGTTACTTAAAGAAGGTAAAAGGGTGATTAAAGAATAGTTTTAGGAAATGTTATTATATTTAGAATGTAAAATTAACTATATCCTTTATTTAGACAGTTATGAAAATGTTTTAAAGGTGTTTAAAGTGTTTAAATAGTTTTAAGAGCTATTATAACATTTCCTAAAACTATTCTTTTATCACCCTTTTACCTTTTTTAAGTAACAACCTTAATACTTGATAAGAGAAGATGCAAAACTCTTACAGCCTTCATGAATAACAATAAGGTCAAAGAGAATGAACCCAAAGGTGCAATTCCTGCCCAAAGCAAAGTGTCTCTGGGCCTATGCTGGTGATGTAAATGGCTTCAGTAAAACAATTGAGAAAATAAATAGTGCCAGCCTCTAATGTAGACGCATCCAAGTTGTTTTCCTCTGCTTTGCTTCAATGAATTATATAGGCTATAAAAGAGACCCGGACAAATTGTGAGGGGAAAAAGAAAAATATGTAAGAAGATGAAGTACCTTGCTATTCTGCATTTTACTACCTGAGTTTCTTGTTCCTTGTGATGGTCTAACAGTACAAGTCCACCTCATCAATTCCTTTGGGCATTTTGGGCATGCTATGGGTGCTCTGCCACCTCTGAGCAGGGTGGCTCACGATCAGAAGTAACATCTCTTCAGTTAGGAAAGCATGGAAAGGAACTGTATTGCGCAGGGACTCATTTTAAGACTTGGAGGAAAGAGCTGTGAGACAGACCCTTGTGTTCTGTATACCTCCCTGACCATGATTTCCTGGGTAAGGCTGGGCTTACTTTTGCCTGACAGTGGTGAAGTATCTGCATTTGCTTGGGACAAATGCATTGCAGTACTCAACACTGGTGATGTCAAACCCTGCTGAACTGTAGGTACACGAGGAGCAATGAAAAGATGCTTCCAGTCTCTTAGGACTTGGATTCCCACCAAACTCTACTCCTTTGTCTACTGTAGGGTCTTCTGAGTATGGATCATCTCTTGTTTCATGTGTCTATTAGTTGGCATGACTTGAGGAAAGATTAGGAAGCTCCCTCTCCAAGGGCTACTGTGACAGTACTAAAATAAAAGTAGGAAGTGCCCTGGTGTTCCAAGGCAATCCCCCAGTGGTGATGATGATCCAGGAAAGAGATCAAAAATCACCTGATCCTCTCTGCTATCCATGTGAAACATTGTCTGTGCAGTGGGGTTTAAAGGAAGCAATCTCATTTTCCTTCATCTCTCCCATGGATAGGTCCCCTTTTTCTCTCCTCTCCTTCCCCCTAAGAAATACAGGGTAGGGGCAGTAAAATTATAAGGCAGCCTTTAAAGCTGCTTCATGCTGTGAAATGCAACTCAGATAATGAATGTTTCCAACCCAGCCAGAGCACTCTCTGAGGGATATTTTTATCTCCACAGTGCCAGAGATTAACTGTACATTTGTCTTAATGGTATCACCCTTTAGTGTTAATGGAAGTTATGTGTGTAAATCCCTGACCATCCAAATGAGAATACACATTGTATGAACACAATAAATCAAAGTAAATGGAAGACCCCTGCAGAACAAATTCATCCCCAGAGCAACTCCTGAGGTTTTTAGGAAGATTATGCCAAGCAGGCACAGCAAGAACTAACACAGTAGATCATGTCACCTGCTTTATGATTTCAAAGTACTCATAATGATGATACTTACAGTTCAAACACAGCAATTTACTCTTTTGAAATGATTTGCAATGGAAAAACACCACTGGATTGGGTAATGTTAGGATCTCTATAGTGTTTGGAGAAATCGACTCAGTGATTCTTTCCAGTCTACTTTCCTCTCAAAAATGAGAATGAAGTTCTGAAAAAAAGTGATGACTGCTGGAAAAGGGAAAATACATTTATTTTCAACTGCTTAGACCACTTTGGACTGACAAAATTTTGTGAAAATGGGTCCATTTTAAACACAACTATTAAATTCTCAGCAACAACTCCAATTTCCTTTTCCAAGAAATACAGGCAAGAGAGACATAAAAGAATAAAGAGACATAATGTTCTTCTGTGTGTGAAGTAGAAACAAATATCACACAGTATAATATATTAGTCTTTTGTGCTTCACTTAGGCATTATGGAAGTGAAAGACAGACAAGTCATTGTCCTTTTATAATTTGCAGATTTATTTTTTTAGGTGAGGAACAATAACTTAAAGGGCACTGATGAAAACCAAGATAAGACAAGAAAGGAGTTTCTTCTTCCAAAAGAGTCTGCAACTATCCATATGCAGAGATGACCTAGAATTATATTTCAGACTTCATCAGCAACTCTGTGTTTGGTGAAAATACATTAATTTCTATTGTCCACACTTCCCAAGTAGAACTGCTTGAACAGAGAAATGAAAACAGGGAAGTTAAATAATTTTGCTGGTTTTCATTGTGAAATAAAGCAAAATGCAGAAGGGATGACAGAGAAAATTATTAACTAAAAAGTAGAAATATTAGCACTTAGGTTGTTTGATGAAGGTGCAGAAAATGTCTTCATGAAAAAATGACTCTGAAGGCCTCCTTCATTCTGGCTATTTCCCTTCAGTCCTGCTATGTCTCTCACCTTTGAGGATTGCTGTGCCTTATAGCTGACAAAGTCAATGCCAGTAAACAGCTTTCCCCTGTTAGGTGGCAGTAACCTTAAAAAAATCCTCATTACAGCTTTGCAAGGAAGTAAGAAAAAAATCCACCTCTCAATGTCTCCATCCAAGGTGTCTTGAATTTCATACATCAGATATAGTGCAGACTACTAGGGAGCTATAAAATCACCAGTCAAGTACCTGGTCATTTTAAGAATTCAGCATTTTTATGCTGGGTAAGTCTCAGTATGTGAAAGGCAACAAAGAAACCTCGGGCTTTAACCTGCTATACAGATTCTCTTTCCATCTCTAGATGTGGATTAGAGACTTGCAGGCTGATGAAGGTGAATTCCTCCCTCCCAAACATTCACTTTCCCTGTATGCATTTCCCCATATTTCTTTCAGAGCCTTTTCTTTTGATGGATGGGAAGAGGGCTTCGAAATAAATTCTCTAGTTTCTTATCTAGTTTTTTCTTCAGCCATCCTCCAATGTAACTCTAAAATTAATTCTTTGGCTGCTAACTGCTTCAGAAAGATTGTGGCCACTTTCCACCCCTGGAGCTTCTCCATTCTTGTTTCTTTGAGAACTTCTATGAGCTTTGTGCATTTAAATCCCTCCTGTTTTGTGTATAAACTGTTTGTGCATTTCCTTACTTACCTAGACAAATCTCAGCCACCAAGTGGTCCATGACTCCCTGATTCCTGAATAAATGTAAAGTTGCTACCAAGAGCAAGTGGAAACTCTTTTGCACTTTCAAACAGTACTCCCTGGGTTACATCACTGCAGAAGTGGAACAAGCCAATGAGTTAAGATCTACATCTTAAACACACCCATGTTGCAAACTGTTAAAATCTGAACCACTACTCTGAGTTAAATAGAAGTATTTGGAACTCAAAATATTTTTATATTTTGTAGTTGTTTCCATCTTCTTTCTCTACTCTCTGAGAGCAACCAAGACTGAAAGCTCAAGAGCCAACAGTCAGAAAGGGCAGTTCTTGGCCCAAGAGACAATCAGGAAGCACTTGAATTTGTTGAGACTAATTAAATTTCCAACCTCTTCCTGCAGTGATGAGAGGATCACATAAGTCAGCTGGGAATTTGATGGAGGCCTGCATCTAAACAGAAAGAAGTTGTGCTGGAAATTCAGCTAGGCAAGTGCTGTTCATGTCCCTCCACTGACTCCAGAGATGTTGAACTTAAAAAAATGGACTTACACAAAGCTCTTTTCTGAAAAAACCCAAGACCTCGGGGACTTAGCTGGGGGAGTAAACAAATGGGGCTTTTTGTTTCTCTAGGAGGAGGGCATGCAGCTAAAAGGCAGCTCTCCCATCCTGCCCTCCCCCTTTGAGCTGGCAGTCCCACCTGTTACAAGGCAGGAGTAATCAGAGAGATGAACAGCACAAGAGGTATTTTTATAGGATGAACCCACCGGGTCAGCTGGAGGCCTGCTGAAACCCAATATCGAGTTGTGGCTGCAGACAGGCACGGTGCGAGGCTTGGGGGAGGAGGGTGCTGAAGGATGGGTGGAGGGAAAGCAGGGCAGTCCCAAAGGAGGCAGAACTTTGCTTGGGAGACTTCTGTTTCCCTTTGGTGCCCCTGAAAAATGAATAGTGGGGATTGTTGATTAAATGTGTGAGCTAGGGCTGGTTGCAGGGGGAGGATAAGGGGAAGCGGTGGGGCAGGGACAGGGGCAGGAGGAACAGCACTCACAGGAACAAAGAGCACATGTGTGCACAGGCACTCTGTGCCCAGTCCCCAGGGGAAGGGGGTCACTCAGAGGTATCTATTTCGTTCATTCACCTGCTTCTCTCTCCTTTTGTGCATAGTAAACAGAGAACCATAGCACTTCAGACTTCCCCCTTCCCAGCCCTCCTGGTACCGCCAGCCCTGGGCCAGCACATTTATTCCAGAGAAACTTAATGTCTGACCATGACACAGTTCCCCCCACGCCTCTCATGCAGTCAGAAACTTGCTGCTGAAGGGGCTACTTGGGGAATAAACACCTGCAAGGAGCCACAGCTGTGGCGTGAGCTGCTCTCCTAATGCTCTGTTTAGGATTACAGCACTCCAGAGTATCACATTACCCCAGTGGCTGCACTGAAACCTGGTATTAATTCACATTAGCAAGGATCAGATTTAGCATGTTGGGAGGGGGAGGACTGTTATTATTGTTTCTAAAACTGCTGGAGCAAACTCCTAGTTTGCTTGGTCTTTCATTAATACTGGCAATGGCCAGAGAAGCTTCTTTGTTCCTCCACACCCCTGGCCACTCACCCTGTCTCCTCTTGCATGAATGCCTCTAAACACAGCTGCTTATATCCACGATGGGGTTACTTACTTATTTTTATTTTTGATGTACCAAAGTTAGTAACTTTCAAAGCAAATTTCTGGATGTTGTGGAATTGCTTTGGAGTGCAGAAGTCTTCCAACACTGGGAGGAGAGCTGCAGTGTGGTGTGGGATCACCTCTTCTCCATGCTCATGACAGATTATCCAAAGATTGGAAAAAGGGAAAGTAAGAACAGTGAAACTCTGGGATAGACTTGTGCAAGGAGGGTAAGAAGGGAGTGGAGTCTTTATTACCAGGCAATTTTGAGCTTATCTTTTGGGCTGATCTGGTTTTGTGTTTGGGTAGGGACATTCCGCATGCCCTTCAATGTCCCTTTCAAGCTGCTTTTTTGATGCAGCCATTTATAAGGGTGAGGAGTTTCTTCCTTGCTTTCCCTACCCACACCCTTTCTTTAAAGTCCTTTCTTTACTGAGAGCTGCTGAGGCTGTTTCTGTTTGAGAAGTGTAGGTACTCCCCAGGTTTATGGGTGGCACCTAGAGTGCTGTGTTTCGTTGCCCCCGGAGAGCCTCATGATATAATCTTGGTGTTTTTTCCAAACCAAGGGCTATTTCACATAAGTATAATTGACCCCTAATTTCAGATGTTGCTTATCGAATCCAAGGGAGCATAACCATCAATAGCAACAACCACTGTTCAGTACAGATAGGGTTAAATATCACTGGAATGCCCATGCAGAGCCTTGGAACAGATATGAAAAAGGAAGTGAAAAAAGTATTTCACCTGAAGCCTCCCCTAAGAGGCTGGAAAACCCAACCATGTTTGTTAATTTTATTTACAGTTTTAGAGTTATTTTAAATGTCATTATTATTGGCTGTGTTGCGAAATTCAGAAAAGTAGCAATGTTTAGCTAGAGGGGGGTGGACCAGAACAATAGGGCCAGAGATGGGGCATGTGCTGTACGCAGTGCCAGGGGTGAAGAATGAGGACTAGCACATCATCTATTAACTACTGTGTGACATTTCTCTGTGCAGAGCACAGAATTGTTCTGGTATTTGTTAGAGTGTCAGCCTTCTGCATAGAAATCTTCTACAGATCATCCAGATTTGTAAAGCCAGAAGAGGACATCTGAATATCAGGTTTCACCTCCTATACAAACACAGGTGTTCTAATTTCAGCTTATTACATGTCTGTTGAATATTTTGTTCCAGAAAAACAGCCAGGAGATGGGAAATCAAGCACTTTTTGTGGTGCTTTATTCCAATTAAGCTGGTGAATTCTGATTCCCTTCTCCTGCTGCCTCAGTGTGATCCCATGCCATTCTGATGGGAAGAGTATGCACTGCAGAGGACAGTCCATCTTCAGAGATCCTACTGGTACCTCAAGATCAACACCCTGTAAGGCTGACCATCTATCTTATATATACCACAGTGTCCCACTCAGATGGCAAACTTAGCAGGCATCTCAGTCATCAATGCGTTTGGGATCATATTTAGTGAGTTACAGTGCTGGGCTGTCAGACCCTGGTTCCCTCTGGTATCAGTAAGGTAGCTGCTTCTGTGTGTTAGGGCAACTATCATGGCCAGTCTGGATATAGCTCTTGATTTTTTTTCCTCTACTAGGTTTTCTGAGCCGTGTGTGTCTCCTGCTGATGCTGTGTTTTCACGATTATTGCTTTCTCCTGTGTTCTGACACCCAAGTCTATTAAAGTTCATTTTGTTTCCCCTGGAAGAAAAAGAAACGGCGAAAAGAAACCCCTGTCTTCAATGTACACGTGTTTTTCTGAGGGTTTTCAGCATTACATTGTTGTTTGTGTAAGTTGAAGGCAAGGCTCTGCTGAACAGGTTTATCTCTCCAGTGTGTTGTCACTCTCTGGACAACATCACTTCATCCAGGGTGGAATTAAAGGGCTTGTGATGGAGTCACCATGCAGCTTCTCAAAGGCCAGTCTGTCTGGGAAACTCCAGGTATTTCTGAGAAACCCTTGAAGTAATTAGGTGACTTCAGGAAAATCCAAGGAGTCAGAGAACTCTGTTGGTGTGTTCTTCTGACCTGTGTTTGGATACATCCAAAAATTCATGCCTACCTCTTGTCTCTGTAGATATAGGAATCTGAGTGTAACAAGTGTTTGGAGGGCAAGGATGAAGCAGCACAGGAGACTTAGTCATTAGTGGGGACTATTTGCTTTCAGACAACATCAAACAGAACAGGCTGTTCATCTGTCCTGCCTGTGGATCCCAGTGTGTTTGTGAGAACAGAAAGTATCCTCATGGCAGGTGGGGAGGTTCCACAGAGAGCGCTGAGGGAGCTTTTCTGACCAGACATAACTACAGCTCCAGTTACTCCCAATCATTTAAGATCACTTGACATTTTCTGCAAGAAGAGAAGAGGTCCAGTGTCTGGGTAGCATTCATGTTAGATCAGTTTCTTTGCTTCTGCTTGAATTTTCCCGCTTTCACTTGCGGCTGTAGGCACACTTTTTTTCTTTCCTTTCCTGAGCTTTTGCAAACACTGTGCTGTGAAACAGCTATTTCCACTTGCCATATCAGGTAGCCAATATCTCTGTGACACAGTTCTTGGCTGAATTTACTGAGAATTAAAGGTGTTGATGCATTGTCTCACACAGAGAAACACTAACAAACCAAACAAAAAGAAACTTTTCTAAAAACAGTACAGAAAATAACCTTCTGTAGAAAAGGTGAGAATCATCTAAAAATAAAAAACAGTCAAAACAAAGTAAATTTGTTCTTTTCATCAGAACATACACAATTGAGTAAGTTGCCTGTCATTATGGCATAGAAAATCCAACATCTGTATAAGTGATGAAATTTCATAACCTCCCCTGTATAACCTTGCTTGATTTTGACACTTGTGACTTATGACAGGTTTAGAGGTCAATCCTGAAGCGTGAGTATTGTTTCAATCATGCTGCTCCCTCTCATGAATTACGTTAGCAAGGGCTTGGTCACAGTTATCTGTGCAACAAAGAAATATTGTAGTAGAAGTTGTAGCATGGTAGGATAGTTACTGTGGTGATGTAGTTAAAATGCCTGGGAGAGAGATTTTCATTGTTGAAAAGTCTACATAATAAAGTTTAATGTAGTCCATGGGACACGTTTTTTTCTTAGGATTTATGAGTGAAGCTTGATGAGTGCTATGTATTTTGGTCTGTTCACCAAAATGGAAAATCAGAGAGGAAGAAAAGGCTCAACAAACATGATAACCTTTTGAGGTTTTGGATGAAAGGAAAAGGTTGATTTTGGATCTAAATGAAATGTTTCATTGGAATGAAATTGAAAGACTTTTACACTTATTAGCTACTCAGATAATTTAGAAACTTTTTTCCCCTTTGCTTTTAAGTGTAATGTCTATTTTTAATTGTAAAGTTTGTTTTGAAAATACCTGAGAGATTTTGAAAGATGTCAACACTGATATGTTCTTTGGCCAAAAATATTCACCACACTCTGCTCAGTTCGGTGATCTCTTTTAGTCCTACTCTAACACCAGCTTTTGGCACACTAACTATTATTATTATTAATAATAACCATAATATCATCACCCAGCTGTGCTTAGAAGGCTTGGGCACCAGTCCCAGATCTGCTATGACAAATCTTTTTCAGCTCTTTGGGCTTCTGTTTCACCTCCCACTCTTTGGCTCTCTTATCTAGTCAGATTTAAAGTCACAGGGTCAGGAACTCTCATATACAGAGCCTCTTATGTACACACCAATGCTTGCACTACTGCTTCTGCTACAACAGCATGCACAGTGGACTTCCTGCTCCATCCTCCCCCACTACAGGGATTTCTGAAGTGTCTCAGCCTCCTAAGACAGCTAGCTCCAGGAGAGAAGGGAAAACGAGGGAGCAAAAGCAATAAGGAAATGATTTTTGTTTGCATTCTCTATGCAGAGCCCGAGTGGTTAGTCTGGGGAGTGGGTGAAAATGAACTGGGACTATGAGCACTGCAGCCACTCTTTGCTCAGCTGTGATTAACTCCTGCTTGAAGCAAAGTACTGTTTGCATGGAAGGCCAGCAAGGATCTGAGGAGACTGAATATAAATATAAAATAAAACAGAGAGAAAGGGAATGAAAACATGGCTTTTGGGTTTTTTTAACCAGGATACTGGTTTTGAGGGGCCTCATTCCATGTCAGTCTAGACCAAGTAGGGGGGCACCAAATATACCTTTTCCTCCTTGCATCTGTAGCTATGTTCCTGTCTAGAGAGGAGGTTGGCAAATTAGATATATGGGAGAAGGAACCAGCAGTAAAAAGACACAGAGCATTGAGCCAGTTTGAAAGCTAGCACTTGCAGAGGTGCTGGTACAAACCCAACAGACTCTGGAGGCAAAACACTGTGAAAAAAATTCTCAGAAAGGACTCAGAGAACCTATCTCATATTGTTTAATCTTCTTCTGTATCTGGGCCACCAGGGCTTTATGTATGTCTTTAGTAAATCCATTAGGCTAGCATCAAAGATACCTGGCTGACTCATTTTCTCCTTCCATAGTATTTGACTGCTTGGCAACCTGATTGTTAAACCTGCTGCATCACATATTTTGGAGCAAGAACCTGTAAGAAGGTTGTGCAGAGCAGGAGGGTCTGGGTTGGATAGCAGGCAGCAGGGCTGACCTTCTCTGTATTCCAGGCCTTTTTTTATTGACTGTGCTTGCCGGAAAACAGAATTAAAAGCTTGGGGGTTTTGCTGCCAAACCACATGGACTGTCCATTTTTTTGACTTCTGTGACTAGATAGGGGTGCACCTGCCAAACAATAGCCTCACTGGTGCCCTCTCCTCCCTGCTTTCTGTAGACCCAAGACCTGGTTATCCACACTTCCATGTGTGACAGCGTTGCTGAATGCCATTCCCAGCACATCAGAGAAACACCTTGAGAGAGGGCGAGCAGCTGCTGGTGGTTCTGTTGTTGACAGTGATATGGAAACCGAGTCAATAACTGTTTCTAGCATAGGGCTGCATTGTCAGCTTTCAGAATCTGGCCCCCCCCAAAAAAGGTTCACACTGACCCTTGTTTAAAGCTCCTTCATTCATACTGAAGCCCAGACCTAAATCCTACTGTGTCAGAGGGTGGCTGTTTCTTACCTGTTGAAAAATTTCTCCTGGGACATGTCACCAGGCCTGGCACCAAAAGGGTGATTTTTGAGCCTTAGAAAACTCTTTTGTGGGTTTTGTGCTAGGAGTGACTGAAACTTGCTACTGGTTCATTTCAACTACATCCACCGAACCGTAACTCACTACTGCATACAAGTTCAGCAGGAACATTCCCAAAACCCCCGTAGAAGAAATTTACGGTTGCTCAACGCTCTGTTACTGGCGGCCACAACTGTGTGTGCTCCACATGTCTTTGTAATCACTTAATGACTCATTTCCTTAATCTCTCATTTCCTATAGCCTTATTACAAGCAATTCATAAACCCAGATCCATAGCCATTCTCTGGCTGTAGTCAGCAAGCACTGAACTGACTGCATCTGGTTGGTTGGCTGAAGTACCCCTCTCTATTCCCCTCTGAAACTTTCCACTGGACCCTGTCTTTTGCTGCAGTGACACCTACTGATGAGGTAAGAGTGTATTAACTACACGGTCCCTTGTTGCCAAACCCAGCCAGCAACCACTTCCTGGTACTAACCAGATGTTTCTGCTCTTTTGGAGCAAATTTCACACTACACTGGGAGAAGTTTTGCACGGTCTTGACTGTAACACGCCAGTGGCCAGCAGACCTGAACAGAGATCACTGCAGCGGGAGGAAATGGCCCTTCATGTCCAGGCTTCTCATTCGGCCATCAACCATCTTACAGCCTTGGGAAGCAAATCTTGCAAGGCAACATCTCTGGGGTTGCTATATGGCACTGAGGAAGCATCCAAACAGCCAGCATGCTTTCGTTTTCCTCTGCAGATTCTCTTATTTTTCTGGAGAAATAACTACTGCCAAGAAGTCGTAACCTTGATACCTCCTCAAAACACCCCGTGGTGACTGGGAGAAGGGGAGTGAAAGCCTGAGCCCCATTGCTTGGTGCTGCCAGGCCAAGGGTTTCTCTTTCAGTGAAAAGTGTTTCCCTTTCAAACCTCAGTCTTTTCCCTATACAATTATTTGGAAATTTTCAGCTTCAGTTAAAACACTATAAAAACCAACCTGCAGCACCTCAAAAAGAGAAGAAATGGGGTTAGTACTCCAGAAGGGCAAGAGGAGAGTCAAGGAAAGGGTGAAGGAAGTAAGGACACGTTCTCACTGGAGATCTTGGCTTTAACCCAGTTTGCCATGAATGTTATCTGTTCTCTAATATACCTAAATATTAATTCATGTGGGAGACAGTGTGATAAAGGAATGAGCATAGGATAGGGTAGGATAGGATTAGGTAGGATGGGATAGGTTAGGAATTGTCAAAACATTCCTCAATCTCCACCTGTGCTTTGAGATCCTATCTGGCTGGTTTACATCTTAAGTCTGAGGCCAGTGATCCAGAGCCAGTGGATAAGCATTGTGAAACAGGGTTGTAAATCCATGATCTCTAAGCCTGTCCGTGAAGGAAAGGTCTACAGTGGTTGCATGGAGGCTTTGGGACATAACAGGTCTGCACAAGAGGAGGAATACTGAAGAGGTTCTCTCTCATACTAGAAAACCCAGCTACATTTTAGCCATTGTTTTGTAGGATTGCAGTGCTTGAACAAGAATTCCCCTGGTCATTTTGGTGCAGAAGAAATGCATCTTCATCATCCATCTCCCACTCACCATCACCACAGCACAAACGGGGTGAACACACTGAGAAGCTAAATGACCTACCCAATGTGTAAAGGAGAAGCTTCCTGAGGTGTGTCCAAGTAAGCAGAATCTACCTACAGCCTGCAGAAAGGCTTTTGCCAACAGGTCCTCTGAGAAAAAAGGACCTCAGGTACTTGTTATTAACTACTGGCTGCCTTATGTCAGGAACTATATGTTGTACCACCTCCTTCTGGATGGATTCTGCTCACTTCTGCTGCCCACTTTTCATGTAAATTCGGGGTCTTCTGGGCAAGAATCTGAAATGTCACTGATTTGTGTCTGTGACTTCTCCTGCAAGACCCTCCAGAAAAGAGGCCCTATCTTGAAAAGTTGAGTCTTTCTGAGGATGGAAGGTGCTACAAAAAGAGAGAAATTGTAGATGCAAATCCTCTCATCTTTGATGAAGCTCCATGGTGAGATGGTTGGCCTCAGCAGTTTGAAAAGGTCTTCAGCTTTCAAAGAAATTCTGTCGTGGCTGATGGGGACGCAAACAAGGGGCACCAAACCACAGCGTTTCCACAGAGCCCACAAACATAAACAGCGAGATCCTTTATGGGTACCAAGTAAATCAGAGTTCAGGGGAAGAGAGAAATGTCCTCATGGTGGTGCAGACAGATAGACAGACAGACAGCAGAGTGGCTTTGTAGTGTCTAATTTGTTAGAATAATGCAGCAAGACATATCACATAACATGAAAACCTTATCTAACTACCCCTGTACTCAACATGACCTGGTGCTACAAAGAGCTCCAGTGTTGGCAGCTGAGAAACCACAGTGTTTGCACTGAGATCTCGCAGTCCCCCAGCACAAGAAGCCACGGCATCGCAGCAGATTATCTGTGATTTCCAGTTTTTGCAGGCACAAGAGGTCAGTGCCACAGCGCCTGCAGGGAATGTGACTTTTCAGCTGTCTTGCTTTCCCCAGTACACTTTGACCTTTGTGCAACCTAATATCAAAGAACCAATTATTCTCAACGCTCATATATTTTCCTCCATAGACTCAATGCCACATGGTTGCCGGGGGCAAGGCATCATGCTAATCAAGGCAATAATTCAAGGGAAGGCAGCGGGGGGCTGTCATGATCAAGAGCCTGGGGTTCCACTTCTGCCTCTCAGCCACAAATACGGACTCAGTCACACCTGCTTGTTCCTTCCCTCTCCCCCAAGTCTGTGCCATGATCCTGCCCTGGTGTAAGTTATATAAAGAAATCAAAGGAGATACACCACTGTATTCCGGTATCTCTTGCCATACTCAAGTTTCCCTGTCACCTATAGGTCTCCTCTTAAAAGAGGCTCTGTTGTCCAGTGCTTATTTATCTTTTCATTCCTCAGCACCCAGAATTAGCTCTCCTCTGTCCTTGTGCCTGCAGCAACTGGAGCCATTGGAAAAGTGACACTAGGAAAGTATCACTGCCTTGGTGGGATGGTCCTACATGGCAGACCCATCCAAGTATCCCATTGCTCACTCAGTGTCCACAGCCTCCTTTGACCTCACCTGCCACCTCCACATACTCTGAGCTCACAGCATCAGGATCAATGAAAAATCAAAGACTCATCCAGGAAAGGATCTTGCTTCCAACAGCAGGCACAGGGAGCTGCCTAATTTTCCCACACAAAGGCATTAATGTGCAAGAAAATGCATTAAATGTCAGAAAGTTCTGACAACTTCGCTCACTGTGACCACCAAAATCCTGAATCTAAGGAGTGAACACATTTCTCAGTTGTGCTGACTATTAGCCCCAACCCAGGATGTCAATACAGATAAATATATCTCAGGGTATACCTGAGCCCAGACAGGTCAGAAATTCAATTTCAAGTGCATGAAGACACTGACTTTCCCAGGTTAATGTGGTATCACACTGTGGCCTCAGATAGAGTAGGATGAGAACTCACCTGGTTCTAGGAGGGAGATGTTTTACAGATATTTTATACATTTTAATAGTGTTGGTGACTGTTCCATCACTAAGTCTCAAGGTCTTTGAAAGTGGAAAGTGTGGAGTGCTGAGTGTGCTGGAAATTCATTCATCCCCTGCAGACAGGTGGGGTTAATTCTGACTAGCACAAACGTAGTGGGGGGGTGGAGAAAGAAGATAAACACATAGAAGAAATAGAAGTTCGTGGACTTACTGCACAGTTAAACCTGATAGGTAGGATTGTCCTTCAGCATAGTTTGTTTTCCTCTAGTTCCAGATGTCTTTGTTGCAAACTAAAAACATCACAAAGGGCCTGCAAGCTTCAAATCCCACTTGTAGTGCATGGAGGTGATGACTGCACTTTAAAAGAGCTCAGGATTATTCAGTGGCACATCTTGGGGTATAAATCAGCTGAAATTTAACCTTAATCACTATGGGTAATCCATGGAAAGGGTTCAATTCAGACTGCAAGGGTAAAAACAGACAAAGCTGAAAGTACTCGAGGCTTCTGAAGGAAGAAAATTTTGAGGCAGGGATGTTGTTGGCTCAGACAAGAGCATCACATTTCAGGAAAAAATACTAAGTGTTCAGGTTATAAAGCATTCCTACGTGCATGTATGAGTAGTCTTTAACAACAGGATGTAAATGCTTTCTTTCTTTTTGTAAATATAGGAGACAATTTCAGCCTGAATAAGTTTGATTTTGAATGACTAAAAAGTCAATAATCCCACTCCCATAAGGAGCTGCAAAATATAAGAGCAGAATATGAGAGCAGAAATGCAAAATACTATGACTGAAATGCCTGCTTGTCTCCTTCAACATTAGAGTCCTTAGAGAATTAGAGGTGATCTACGCCATAGCAAAAGTATTACATACCAGAGCTCTGAAAAAAAGAAAAAGAAAAAGAAAAGCAGAAAGTTATAGGCTGAGGTGCCTTTTTTTTTTTTGCAACTGGAGACCTAAAAAGATAGAAACCAAATGCTTTGCCTTCTTGATATGTATTTGGTTTTTTTTTAAAGGAAAGAAACTGCTGGAGAAATTGAAGAGGATGACTCCTGGTGCCTAAATGGAAGATGGAAGTTAAACTCTGCCTAGACAAGACTCTACGGAATGTGTATGTTGGGGAAGAAAAGAGGAGGGCAAACTTTTTCTTACCAGGACACACATATCTGAGCAGTTCCTGTGTGGAAAACATTCCCATGGTGTCTTGTGGAGGTCCTGCTGGGTAATAAAGGCAATGTGCTGCTGGTCCTGGCCCACAACACCTCATGACTCTGGGTCCATGGCCTTGCTCCCCCAAGGAATGATGCATCCCTGTGGATTTCTGGCTACATCTCCCCAGTGTCACCATCACTGATGCTCCCCAGCCTCCATCTTTGTGGTATAATTGTGCATGGACTGAGGCTCCTGCATATGTGAGTGTTTTAATCCATGACTTGGGAGGTCAGGAAAGTTAGTCCCACATGATTTATGTTAAAAGCCTTAAATTCCTACCATTTTCTACATCTGTCTCATACTTCGTTGTCTTTCTTTAATTACAATTCATTAATTGTTTTGTTTTTCATTGGAGGCATAGGTGAGAAAAAGCAAGTGAAGCACTACCCATGGAAGCAAAAATGTCTCAAAGTTGCCCCATGAAATGGATCATTCCCAGATTTAGGAAGAGCCAGTGAAGATACCCTGGCAAATGCTGAGAGTGCTGCAGGGGCCAAGCCCCTCCCAATTATTTTGTCTCCCAAGGTCTTATCTCCTGGCTTGATCAGTCCTTCAGACCATGTGAGAAAGAAAATGTTGAAAAGAGGAGGTAGGTGAGAGGGACATGTTTCTTACTTTGTTCCAGAAGCAACTCCATAAATCTCCACACATGAAGGTCTTCCATATGTGGATTTTCAATATCAGCTTGTCACTTCAAGCTGTCTGACATGAACTGTTGGATGGGACTGCTGTCTTCTCCACAGTTCACTCACATCCCACCCAGATGCCAGAAAAGGTTAAAAAAAACAGTGAAAAATGCAAAAGATGACAGTTCGGAGCATAGATGTTTTCCAGAGTTGCAACCTATTGACCTATTTTCATCAGGCTCAGTGTCATAGACTATATATCAGGATCAGGGAACATCAACATAAGAAGGAAAAGGATAGTCTTAAAAAAAAAAAAAAATTCTCATGGTGAATTTAAAGCAACCAAATACTACCTTCCTCTGGTCTCCCAGATCTTCCTTGTAGATCAAGCAGCCACCTAAGACTTGAAGATTTCTGACTAATTTCACAAAAAAAATGTTCTTTGGAGTTCAGCAGGTGACTGAGTTCTATTTTTTTTTCTTTTTAGGGGAAAAATATAAATGTATATGGGTTTATAAACCGTTCTCTTCTGACTATTATGTTCATTACTATACTGTGCTCAAGTGCAAAAGTTACAGAAGCAGGTAGGAACAGAATGGGAGAAAAGCAGCACTGAAAACCTGAAGTGGGCTTTGAGATCTACTCAAATCCCAGTGGCATAGGTCTCAGAAAGTTTGCAAGTTCACATGTGAAACTCAGTTTTTTAGCTGCTTCTGCTCTTTATGGGATGCAAAAAATTGCTAAGTCCTGGATCCTAGAACTGAGCATTAATTATTTTTCTGGATCCCTGTCCGTAGTTTGGGTTCATCTAAACTCTGGCCAATTAGGGAAAGAGTTAGACCACTGGAGGTGCAAATACATGATTGTTTGTAAGCACTGGGCACCACCAAAGAAACTTATTTTTAACTGGGTTTTCTCCAAACTTCTGGATTTCTGGAAACAGATATTTAAAATGAATGTTGTAGGACCCGTTCAGGAGAACAGTTCTTCCATTGGTAAATAGTACAACAGCCTAAATCCAGCCTTCAGCTCAAAAGGTTCCTAAACAAGTGATTGCTGAGAGGATATAATGGGGAAATGCTGCCTTATCTGTGACCTGATTTTAAGCTCCCCCTTTACACATACACAGTGGGTCATTCTGCTGAAAGCGTGTCCTGGTAGAGATGGAGGATCTCACATGAAACTCAGAGAAAAGTGAGGATGAAAAGTGAAATATGTCTTCTTTTTTACCGTTTAAAGAACCTTGATTCAAATTAGGACTAGGAGCTAGTCAAGTTGAAACTGGAAAGGTGGGACAAATGCTTAACTTCCTCCAAATAGCTGTACATAGGGTTAGGAAAACACCTCAAATGAACATGGCCTTCCTCAGGGTTTTGTTGTCTTGGTACTCCCATGGGAGTGTTGCTGTGATATTTGAGAGTCTGTAGCTGCTGCAACCAAGATCCAGCTGTGAAAGTGATGATACCCAGTAGTGACTAGGAATAGCAGGGAACCAAACTTCAGTGACCTAAATGCCTCTCGTAGTCCTCTAAAAAATTCTTTCTTTTCCCACTGCATTAACACCCAGATATTTCCATTCAGTACCAAGGGAGTGTATTGGAGGTGGCATGTGGCCTGTACCTGGGCATAGATCTGTATTTCAAATCAATTTTTCTGCAGTGATACAGGTTCTTTTGAGCTCTTCTCAAGCTTTGAATTCTGCCAACTACTATCAGTTGGGAATTTTAAAAAAACAACCAGAAAAACACTTTACTTTGCTCCAGTTGGCCTTAGCCCACCAACCAGTTCTACGCAGAGTCAAATACAGCTGTCAAGCAGTAATGTGTTTTGGTTTTTTTCCTCTCCCTGATTATTCCTGGGCTGAAGCTGAACTGATAACCTCAGAGACTGTCTTTTTGGGCTGGCTGCAGACCAAGAATGTCATTTCACAAAGAAGTGCTGAGGTTTCAGAAACAAGGTTTCACTGCAATGTGGAATGAAGCTGGGAAGTTTTAAACACTGTCAAGGGATGGTGAATGCCCTCAACAGCTCCTGCCCCTCACTGAATTCCCCACCTTTCTCTGGGATTGCCTAGTACCAGTCTGCCTTGTGGAAAACATGGGTTCAGCTTGCTCCATTCCTACTCACTTTTAAAACATTCCTGTCCAGAAATTCATTGGACTGTGAGGCATAGCAAGTGAAACAGCTTGTTTCTTGCATGCCAGGACAGATTAGAGGAGCAACTATCAAACACAGCTTCCCTTTAACAGGAGGGGTGAGACTCCTGGGGGCAGTGGCCTGTAATTTCCAGCTGAGTTGCTCTGAAGGCTTGGGTGTCCCTATCAGCCCGTTGCACCTCCTGTTTCCTCTTGAAATCCTTGAGAAGGTCCTCAAAATGCCCTATTTTGTTTGGCAGGGGACAAAGTTGCAGCAGCGGATAGTCCATGCCTCCCCATCTTCCCTTCCTGGTGTCAAAAGGCACAAGGGAAAAGCTGAACATTGCAGATTTCCAGCCTAATCAGAGAGACACGTTCCTGTCCTTGCTGACAGCTTTTCTATCCTCCCGAGTATGGTGTGGCCAAAGTGGAGACTGGGGCTGCTGGAAAGCTAAAGGCCTTCTGTATCCATCTGGGTGCACAGCAGAGTGGCTTGCACATGGTGCAGATGATGATCTGCTCCCCATTAGTCTGCTCAGTGGATCTAAGTGTACAACAACAGCCCGCCTTGCGTGGTATTGCCACATTTCCAGACGAGTAAAAATGCAGCTAAAACTTTGAAGGTTTGTTTATAGCTCAAGTTTTTCCTCAGTACATTTGTTCCTCTTCTTGTCTGCATGCAAATGCATGTCAAGGGGGAAGGGAATGCTTCCTAAAAGAAATTAAAAAGTTTGTGGAATGGTGTCTGTCTGCTGTCTTATCTGACAATAGTTCACCGGCTCCAATGGAGAGACTTGGGTCTAGACATCACAATGTTTGTGGGGGTGGGGGTTGAATGAGAGGGATAAAAGAGAGAAGAAAAATGCAATATTGTTCTTTAAGCGGCTGATTTCCTTCCTGTCAAACACCAAACAAAATTTTAATGATGAAACCTGCTAACAGCTGGGGCTAATTTGGAGGTTATTTTTATGGCAAGAGCAGCAAGACAATAAAAGGTCAGTCCCCACTGTGGCTCAGTTCAAGTGTTTATCCCAGCAGACCCTCTAAAATAGCCGAGATCCGAACTCCCCCCATCCCCATTGCGTCACCCCTGCCTGGTAGCTGTCTGTCACGGGGATGTGGTCACACGCTACATCTCCCCTCCAAAGGATGCAGAGGCTGCTCTAGCTCCTTGCTTTGCAAATCACAAGGCAGGGCCAAGGCCTGCAGGGTTCACTTGGGGACTCTCTGGAAATGCCGTCAGTACTTTCATTTATATGTCACTGGATTTTCAAAACTTTTCCACTTTGCTGTTGGTTGGTCCCTGTCTATCCAGGATCTTCCTCATCTACTGTGCAGAAAGACTCTTGTCCCGAAGTTTCTCGGGGTTCATGGGAGTCCTGTTTACTACTGCAGGATACGTGTCTCTCTCTATGAATAAGACAGAAAGTGTCTTGCTCCCAGGACTTGGAAGAGGGCTGGACTGCAGGACATGAGCTTGGGGGGTTGACAAGGATTGCGTTTTTTGGGAAAGCCAATTTTCTAGCCCTGGCCCTGGTGTACCAACATTCCCCAAGGAGCAGAAGTCCCACCGGCCATCAAGGGAGTCCCTCACCCCGAGGCCCACATTTGGCAGGGGGGAAGGAACGTGACAGACACAAGCTTAGACTTCTGGCACTGCTTGGAGCTTAAATAACCACCACAGGCTGTTAAACCGAAGCCACTGGCTCTGGGGATAGAGGAGGGCACCAGCCGAAGGGCAAAGAAAGCCTCCTTTCATGAGTGAGAACCAGCACCTCTCGTGACGCTGCCATATAAAATCATGCAGCACCTGTTAGATCTTTTCTCGCTCTGCTCTCAAGACGCAGGAACAGCTTGGCTCTATAAAAGCCTCGATGTGTTTGTTTTCATTCTGAAGAGCTAATCCAAACCCCTCTCTTCCCAAAGGACAGGGAAGGAGGGGCTGGAGGGGGTATTTTTATTTTTTTCCTTCTGCTGGGGAAACAGGTTGGAGCTGTTAAAATAATTGGCATCAGTAGATTCCTGCAGGTTTTGGCTGCATTTTAAAATAGAGAGGTTTTCTTCTTCTCCCTCTCTCCCCTTGTTTTTTGTCTTCTGATTTAGCCATAAAATTGCCACTTATTACATTAGCAGTTGCAGAGAGCAGGAGTTTTCCTCATTAGAATGGCTTCTGCTCACAGGCTCTGCAAATATCATTTGGTTGGAAGGACCTTGCCAAAAGGCTGTAAAACCAGCTGAGGACTCACACGGCAGTGTCAGGAGGTTGCTTTCTTGGTTACTTTGGTAACACACAAGCAAAGCTTCCCTCTCTTTTCAGGACAGGGAGATGGGTTTAGTTTTGGATCTGTTTCCACCTCCTCTGCCTTGTGAAGGACTTTGCCAACAAGCAGCAGAGGGGCACACAGGAGGGCAGGAAAAGGCCCACAGCATGTGTCAGGTCTGTCACTGAGGGTTGTGGCTTTCAGGGCAGCTCAGCTGTGTGCATCCCCACCTGCATCCTCCTGAAGACCATCAAGGGCCAGCAGCATGCAAGCCCACACCTTTCCCCGTCCTCAGAGCACGTGTCACACACTGATACCTACCTAGGGCAGCTGGTGAGTGCCACCTTCCAGCTGGGACCAGACCCCTCCAGTGGTGGCCAGATGGCAGGGTGTATGGCCTTTGAAGCCCTGGAGCAGCATCGCTGGGCAGCAGGGAACATTCCCTGCCTCCTCTCAGCAGCCAGGCAGCTCAGAAAAGAAAACTCTGCAGCTCACCAAATTGTACCTGCAGCACTTTTACCTAGATTAGAGTCTCAGCAGAGACCCAGTCTGCAGGGGATTTCCCCAGCAGGTCTATTGCTCTTTCTCTTAAATACATTAAATTTGAAAGAGTGCTTCAGTCTTCAACAAATTGGAAGCTGTGTTACCAGAGCAGAGATGAGATCATGTTCTGAGTTAGTTGAGTCCTACTACAACACCCCCACCCAAACTTACCGAATAATTCAGAAAAGCGGGGAAAGATGGAGTCCTGCCCACATGCACTATCAACTTGCTAAAACTCCTCTTGATGACATAAACACACCTTGCAAAGCTCAGGAAAAAACACTTCTGGAAGGTATTGCAACTCCTGGAAAGATGTATCCTCATCAAAACTGTCTGGTCAGGGGCAGATTTAGACTCTTGAGGCCACAGTGCATCTCTGGCAAAGTCAGAATTACTGACATTTCTGCCTTGCTTTTTACCTCCATGGGCTTTAGCCCAGCCAGCCAAACATATACTGTATTAAAATTGAACAATCCTTATTCTGAAATGGACCTAAATTTTACTGTGGCAGCTGGATACATCCCACTTTGAGGCCAAACTTGAGTGAAACGCTGAGTTCTTTAGTGGCCTGCCCTCCTCTATGAGCCAACAAGTGGCAAAACCCAAGAGTTGCAGGTGGCCAGAGCCACAATGCCCAGAAGTACATCTGCTTCAGTCCTTGCTGTGAAATTCTAGGAAATCCCTCAATTTCTGAGAGCCCTGATTTAAAGAGCAGCTAGATACTTGCTTGTTGTTGGACATGGAGCAGCTTCTTCAGGGGCTGTGTCTGCAGCTGGAGTACAACAAGCAGGTAAAGGACAGACACTTGGCTGTACACCTACAGAATCCAATTCTCTCTATCCCAAGCTGGCAAAACTGACTGAAGCTTTCATTTTGATACTTCACCCAGCATTGCCATTATAAACCTTTCTTTGTTACAGCCCTATCAGGAACAGTCCTCACAGCACCTCCATACAATCAACAATCCAGTCAATCTACTAAAAATCAGGTTGTCAGCACGAAGTTACAGCAAAGGGGTCAGGAAGCTTGTAGAGTCTTCTGCCCTTTCCTATGTCAGCTCCTCCTACCCTTCCCTGAACTTTCCTTCTCTTTGGCAAGAAAATTCAGAAGTCAGTTCCATGACTTTATGGACAGATCTATATAAAACAGTGACTCAGTCTGCACTCACTTACTGGCAGAGATGTATCAGCTGCAAACAACTTTAAAATGGTGAAACAGAAAAAATTACAATTAAACAGAAAAAGAAAACATTCTGGGCCAAAACTTTGGGGTGTAAAGTCTTCCATATGTGTCAGCAGTTTCTGCTATTTAATATTAGAGCTGGACCCAAAGAGTTTCTTTATGAGTCTCTTCTCCTTCAAAGCTCAGATATTGACTCTAGAGAGGATTTCTGTCTCTTTGTCCAGAGCTCATTTCTACCTACTTTCAGTGTAAAACTCGTATTAAAAGAACTAGGTGGTAGTGGCTGGCAGTGTGGAGGAGGTATAATTTACTCATTAGATATTTCTTAGCACCAAAATCCCAGCTGCAAGCAGGGATCTTAGTTGAGGATGGTCTTGAAAAGTTCTTTTTCTGAACACCTGGAGGATATTGTGCTGCTCATTGTCAAAAAATGCAATCATTTTTGGTCACTTTAAGTTACAAGTCTCAGGAAAGAAAAAACACTAGTAGTGATTTCAGATGCATTTTTCTCCTCCCAGAAATTAAAAACAGTGCCTGGACTGGTGCCTTTGAATTTATTTATCTTTTTTAAATTAAAA
>VXAC01006717.1:658185-703493 GCA_013399225.1 Rhipidura dahli | reverse complement strand
TTTTTTTGTATGAGAACTGGAGGGGTAAGTTGGTGTGAGAAACTTTCCCAAATAATCTGTACAAACCACACCAAAACCCAACAAACTCAACCAGTCTGGAAAGGTCCGGGAGTGAGAGGAAGGCACATCTGCAGACAGGCTGGGGACATCAGCAGTTTTCAGCTGGCTGCCAGCAGCAACAACAGCTTCTGCATTCCCTCAGGCAACAGGGAGTTGGATTTGGTGGTTCTGGAACCAGCAGAACACCTGGTCTGGGCAGCCTTTGGCTTCTTCATGGAGGGTTTGAAGGGAACCCGAGGAATTGGGGCACTCCTCCCTTGTGGGCAGTCTGGGCACCTGACGGCTGTGGGCTGCTGGGGAAATCCCGGCCAGCGCCTCTCGGTACTGCAGGCAGGTGTCCAAACCTTTGGGCCAGAGGGCAAGTGAGTCCTTGAAACTTTACTGCGGACACGGGAGTAATCCCCATGGAAGGCAGGGCTCCAGAGGGAAGTGAAAGAACGAAGACAGATCAGTACAAGCATCTTCAGTGACATGAGTCAGGAAGGAACAGGACCAGGGTTGGACAGCACAACCTTCCTGTTAAAATGTGGCTTTTTGGTGGGGGCTGGGGGGCATTCAGAAAAACAGGCAATTCTCATTGAAGGTCTACTTCCTGCATGCCTTTGGACAAAACAACACGCTGCCCTCTGCTCTCAGCTCCTGGATCCCCATCGCAGGAACAGTGGCATTTTGTCCCAGCACTTGCTGTGTTATGGAAGAGCCTCCTTCAGGCTTGGGCAGGGTACCAACTGCTTCCACCTGCCCCCACAGGGAGTTTGAAGCCTAAGTACCCCAAACATCAGCCTCATGGGCACCATCACGTCTTTTCTCCCAACTCCAGTCTGGAGAGGGAAACATGGTCCTACCTGTTCAGACCAGCACAAGACTAAGTTCACCACCTTTCTCTTGGAGGTTGTGGTACCTCAACCTGAACCAAGCCTCTCTCCTGCCATTTCTTTCTCCCCCATCTCCTTCCCAGTTCAACTTGTTTCCTGTTCTCAGACATTTGCAGCAAATGTGTGTCTCTTGCTTTGTCCCGTAAACTCTGTGTGACCATGGGAACAGTTCCTGACCCAGCTGGCAAGCCCGTGTGCTCTTCTCATTAAACTTTGGCTCTCACCTCAACTGGATCTTTAGGCAACATCCAGGTGAGCACAGCTGGGAAAGCATTTTCATTTGCCTTGAGGATGCACACAGCATTGCTTCCCTCCCTGCCTTTCAGCGGGGGAAGAAGCTTCATCCTGTGTATCTGCTAAAGCACCAACCCTCTCCCCATTCCACTGCCTCTCTTCAGATCACTCCCATTTACAACTGCCTCCCCAAATCCCTTTTTCAGGGCACACGACCAGAAAAAAGACAGTGGAGTTCTGCAAAATGACTGGTACAGGGAAAGCCTGTACCAAATTAGAGAAGGCCAGAATTTAGGGGCAGTGGTATTTTGGGAAGCCTGAACTTCTTATTGAACCTGTCACAACTCCTGAAATACTTTTGGTAGTCAGAAGCAGTGGTGCACAGGGTCCTGGTTCCTGAATTTCTGCAGAAAACTTCAAAGCACTGTCATGTGGCTTGAAGTGCCACACGGATCCCACCTGTTTGTTAGCCCAGCCAGGTGATTTAGTGCTCCCCAGACACCTCCCTCACACCAACCCATGGACTGAGCAGGCAGACAGCCCTGGCTGCAGTCAGCACTCACCTCTTGTGCTTGCACCTTCCCAGGACACCAAGGAGGGGCTATGGCTACAGATGTGGTGCAACCCCCTGCTGTGCCCCACCAGCACACTCCAATGGCACAGCCTCCATGGTGTCCCACCAGGAGTGGAATGGGGAGGGAGCAGCAGGGCTTGCAAGCAAGACCCACACTATGGCTGTATGCGGTGTTTGACAGAGGTGCAGAGCAGCCTTCAGCCCTTCCTGAGAGCTGGAAGCAGAACCAGGGAGCCCACCTGAGGGGATCAGCATCAGGGCACCTTACAACACACCTCCACACTTCCAAGGAACCAGGGTCATCTGTGAATTTTCCCAAATCTGTCTGTCATCCAGACCCCCTGGAGTACCTAGTGGAGGTGGGCCATAATGTCAAGAGGGCAGATCACTTGGGAAACATCACTTTCTGGCCAAGGCATGAAAATCTTCCCTTAAATATCTGAGAGAGGAGGTCAGTTATCTTCCTGGTCCTCCCAGCTTACTTGGTGTGTCCATTTGGGAGCTACAGAGAGTAAACTGGGTGGAAGATGACACACAGGGAAGGTTTTTGACCAAGGAAAATAATATCTCTTTCTGCTTTTGGAGGGTGCTGGCATTAGCCCAGAAGGACGATCTGAAGCCTGAGAGGGTCTGTGAGAGCCATTTTTTAACCACCAGTATGAGAGTTACTGCAAAACAAACTCTCACGGCTCCCCCCGGGAGGACTGAGCAGCAAAGTGCTCTGTGCGTGTGCACGCACGGGCATGAACAGAGCACGCTGCAAAGTGTCAACGGCCTTCTGAAGAACATGGTTTAAGGCCATTCTGGGGATTTCCCAGCCCTGACAAAGAATTTAATTTCCCTCCACAGGGTGGGAAAATTCAGCAGGGGGTTTGTTTCTCAGGACACTGAGGAGAGCAGCCAAAAGGTGGATGGCAAGGTCTCCTGCCATCAGGAGCTGTACTGGGTCCAGTCACAGCAAGGTATTTAGTCTCACGGAGAGCACTTGGTTTCCTGGCTTCTGTGGGTTTCCCCACCATGAATCCAGTCGTGACAGACCTGCAGTCAGGCCTGTCTGCTTTATGTGCAGTAACAGCATCCAAATCTCACCCCAGAGGAAGGAGAGGGTGGCAGAAGGTCATCTCTGTGGCTTAAGTTGGGAGCACAAGAGTCTTCACTGACAGGGCAGATGGCAAGGCCAAGCTTGCCAGACCACCACCCATCCCTAAGAGAAGAGAAAATATGCTTTTCAAATGAGAAATCTTCCAGATATACACCGAAAAAAAGCAGAAACAGAAAATATGTGGGGGAGGGGAGAAAGAGGGAAAGCATGTGTGAAAGATAATTTCCCAGAAAAGAAAAAAGAAAAAAAAAAAAGATATCTCAAAATGTGAAAAATCCTTGGCACCAATTCTGACAGTCCAGTTTCATTGGGTGAGTTCTGAAATGAATTTCGCTTGCTTTGCAGAGTGAAAAGATCTTTGGAGAAAGCTTTGAAATGAAGGTAAGTCCCAGTTCATGCACTTTCCTGCAGTACCCCAGGACTGGGGGAGCTCCATGCAGCTCTGTCACCAGTGCCCTGTGTGACCTTCAGTAAGGAATTTAAATCACCTATGCCACAAGCTTAGTTGATATAATAGGTGATAACGAGATGAAAAAATGTTTTGATTTAAAAGCCAAGATACAGTAAAAATATGTGGACTGGGGTTCGTCTGAAACATTTCCAATAAAGCATCAACAACAAAAAGCTGTTTGTTTTATTGGGAGGTAAATATGAATGCTCCAACTAGTCCAAAAAAAAAGCCTTTTTGTTCAATTTTCATGGCTCAAAAATGTGGGGAGAAAAGTATTATCTCTATTTTAAAAAGTAAAATATAGATACATCTATGTAATGTTTGAAAACAAAAACATGAATAATTTTTGAGATGTCAGACCAATTTAGTTCTTAACCTAAGAAATTCTACATGAGTGATGTTAGTTGAAATTAATGAGTAATTTTGAAGGAAATTAATAAATATATATACAGGGAAGAATTCATCAGTGCAAAAAGCCAACAGTACCTCCCAGCCTTGCAGAAGTTTGGGGATAGTTAAATCAGACAGACGAAATCCACAGAAACTATGTGACAAGATGCCAGATAAGTGTCTCAAAAAGACAGGATTTGATTGTCATGGGCCTGTTCTCATGAAAAATAAAAGGCTCCAGTTTCTGTACAATTATGTACAGACAAGACATGTGTTTTCACTGCATGGCACCAAGCCTGGAGTATATTTTTTGCTCCTGAATTACAAGGAAAACTTGGCATAAGGATGACCCACACAGCAAGAAGTGGGCAGATTTAATACAGATGCATGGGATATTCTCTCAAATTCAAAAACTTTTAGTGCCATAGCTGTTTTTCCTTTAACCTATCTCCAGGATACCCTCATAGGGATCTTCTGAGATTGGGCTGGGATTTTCAGGTGTTACCACCAAGGATTTATAAAGAAAAAAAATGTCTTAGTGCCCTTCCACCCATGCCTGGGATTCTGCAGTAGCAGGGCTTTTGAACTACCATAGTCTGCAAGAGAAGGAGAGATTGAGCTGGACGGGGAGAGGATTTTCTGCGTCTGGCATTGACTAGAGCAGCTCTTGAGGTTTCCTCTTTGGGTGCTCTTTCACATGTGTTGTCTCCCTTTCTTTCAAGCCTGCAAAAGCTGGAGTGTGAAGATGCTTTTTCATGATGATCTTGTTCAGGTCAATGGCAATTCAGAGAGATGGGGATGTAATTCTGCTTCTCAGCAGCACCCACATGTGTGTGCAGCTCCTGCAACCATTAGAGGTAGCCACCAGGCTTGGAGACGGTCAGAAACGAAGGTTTTGAACTTCTCTCTGCTGGTCCTCCCTTCCCTGCCTTCCCTTCCACAGTGAGTCCTTCAGGACCATTTTCCAGCCCAGGTAGCCAGATCACAGTCAGCCCATGAACAGCAGCACCACCAGGCCCTGATGGCTCTTTTCCCTCACTTCTTCAAGCTAATGCTGCTGAGTGTTTGCACCAGCAGCCTTCACTGCCTGTGGACCTTTGCTGGCAAACAGCCCGTTCACCATGTTTCGTGAGTGGCAACACAACCAACACGGAGAGTTAAGGTTGCTTGTTTAAAGAGGAGGTTGGCAGCTAGTGCCAGGAACAGCCGTGCCTCTTGCAAGGTTTAATCAGGGGGTCTACAAACAAGCCAGAGGAAGAGGCAACAGGCTTCACATAACAAACTGACTAGTCTGACTCTGACATTTCCTTCTGAACCCCAAGGAGCAGCTGCCCCTCAGGGAAAGCAGACAGCACAGTTCTGCAGTGTTAGAAGTATCCTCTGAAACCATAAAATAGAAGAGCCTCCCTTTTGGTGCAGGTCTCTGGGGGATCCTTCCTTTTGAACATCACACAAAGCCACCACAGAGACGTGTGTCCTTTGAGAGTTAAAAACATCAAACCTGTCCCGCTGAGGACAAAAATTCTAATTTAATTTGTGTTCCAAAACATCACTAATAGTAGCATGACTCTGTCCTGTCATATGAAGTTTTCAAGGACAGCATGAAAAGTTTGCTCGTGTGAGTTCAGAGTGGCCATGGGTGTGAAGTGTCACACACATGAGCACGTATCTCTGTATGTATATATATATGTACACACACACACACACACACACATATATATATATATATATACTGCAACTGTGATGGACTGAAAAACCAGGCCCTCAATATTTATAACTTTGGCTCATATCCCAAGCAAAGTAGCCCTAGTGCAGAAGCTCTATTTGTGGCAATGGGATCTACACACTCCATTTTACTTCTAATCCTAGGCAAGCTGGCAGACATAAGGTTTTATGGGAAGTAGAACAACTAATCCATGCTGAAGCGCACTGCAGAAAGTTTCCTAAGTATAGCGTCCCCTCAGAAATATGAGGGCTCAAATTAACCCCCTAAATCCTCTTTATCAAAGTCAGCCAAGCCTAGGGATGGTAAATTGATTATGTAGCCAACTTCAGCAGATGAAATACTTATGGGAGAGGGCTGTGAGGGAAGTGTAGAAAAAGGACTGAATTAGCAAAACTACTGACATGGAAATCTCCTGGAGCTTGAAGTCTGAGCACATTTCTGCTGAATCCCCAGCATTCACACCAGAATTTGGGGAGACTTGTGTCTTGCTTGGAGACCCTGACTGATTTGTGAGGAAGAGAAAGATGAGAATCCTGGCTGAAGCAGGGACTTTGGGTTTTCCCTGAATGTGGGTAATTATGACCCCACAATGTTATTTGCTGCCCCTTGGAATTACTGCCCAGTGTGGGGTGTACTCTTTGTCTCCTAATATTCCCATCCAAATCCATGGCTATGATCAGCTCTTCTCTAGTTTCTGGGGTGTATTAAATAATCAAAGAGAGGTTTCATTCCACTTTGTGAGTACTGGCTTGGGGCCAACTGTAGAGTGGCGGTCTGGTTACAAACTTTTTTAAACACAAAAGTGTGGCCAGGTCCAGGCTTTATGTTTGGACACATCACTCCAAATCAAGGAGAAATTTCCAGTTGTCTGGATGCTGAGTCAGCAGAAACATTGGGAATTAGCACAAGGTTTTTTTTTTTTTTTTTGTTTTGCTTCCCCTTCGAACCTTGAAATGGGCTCAAATTTTTTTGCAGGTTTGGCCAGTGGTTCTCATGTCTGCCCAGATGAGATCTCCAACAGGAGATTGCCAAGTGCCCCGGGAGCTTTCTGTGACCCTGAAAATTGGCCCAGAAAGGAGGGAGCTGAGGAGGGAGCTGCCGCCTATCATGCTCATTTCATGTGAGATCCTGGAGGGATTGACAACCAAAGGTCTTTCTCACCAAAGTGCAACTCACAAAAGAGCAAAGAAGGGAGAGGAATGCAATGAAAACATCTGATATAGAAGAGCTTTTGGTTAATATTTCTTTGCTGAACAATCAGTTGTTTGTGGGAATTATTTTTTTTCTTTAATGAGTAATTCTGGGAGAATGAATATTATGTAGAGGAAAATTTTCTGATAATGAAAAACACAGATCTTGCCACACAAATTCAGCCTCATGATTTCCTAAAGCAGGAGAAGGTTCACCAGCTTCTTCCTTCCTAGTGCCCGTGGAGTAAAGGAAAAAGACTATAAAGCTGGGAGTTGAAAATTCAGTTTTTTCACTGCTGATGGCTGCCACAGAGACTTCTGCTTCTACAGCACTGATCCAAATTTGAAGGCCTGGCCCAGGGAACAGCTGTGGACTGAAAAATACCCCCACTTCTCCCCTGTTTCTTCAGACTTAAAGTCTCAGTGAAGACTCTGAGTAGTCCCAAATTCACCCAATACAGATTGGTGCCCTTTGAAAATTAGAGAAAAAATACTTCAAACAAATTATGGGTCTGATAATCAAACCAAAATAAAGTATACCATGTTGAAAGGTCTCCTTGAAACCATTTATCAAGGATCCCGAACAAAATGTCTCATCTCCCCAACCCTAAGAGCTGAGGACCTAAATATCTAGGAAGACTGGTTATAATTTCCTCCAAGCTCAGATAACCTGATAAAAAAAGGGATAAAAACATTCATCCATTTTAGATTATTTTTGCCCTCCTTTTTCCTTTCTCTTTTTGTGTGTAGAGCTTCTCAAGAGAAAGCAGTGTCTCAAGCATCCTGTGAACGGAGGAGTAGTTGGGACAAAAAACGTAGTGAAGAATTTCCCAGGTCTCTGGTGAGGTAGAAGTTCTGTGAACTACAGCCTGAACAGTTTTCATGCACCCTCAGAAACCCATAAATGTTTTCAAAGAATATTTTCTAGCAACCTTTTCACTAACATTTGCCAAACTCATTTGAAAAGGGAAGGAAAGTTTCTGTCAGAGTAGCAATTCCTAGCAAGGGAGCCACAAGCTCCTTTGAGATGCCTTGCAGGGAAAAAAAAGAAGAAAAAAAAAAAAACAAGCAAAAAAAGGAAAAGGAAGAGGAGGAGGAGAGGGAAAGAGGGAAAAGCATCTGTAAACCATAGTCTGCAATTTTGGCTTTGGAGCTCAAGATAATAAGACCACGGACTGACAAATTCCAAGAGTTTTTTTCTATTTATATTAGCTTATATTTATTTGTTCAATATGTGAGGATGTGATTCCTTGCATTAATCATTACACTGGTAGAGCTTTTCCTTATTCCTTTCCAAGATAAAAAAAAAAAAAAAAAAAAAGGCACACGAAAATTTAATGTAGATTGTAGTATTACATGGAATAAGCCCCCCTGGTTAGAAAGGGCAGGACAAGCTGTCAGGCCAGCCCTGTAGTCTAGGGTTTTATTTATATCATTGTTGCTGGGAGATTTGCAAAAAGGCGTGCAGATGCTCTCCTCGTGGAAACAAACAGGCCAAGTTTGTGTCGGATTTCAGAGCAGGTCTGGATAAACCTCTCTGAGCCATATCACCCATGAACTCTGTCCTCCATGTGGAACACCCCCAGTTCCCACTTTTGGTTTCTGTTCAAGGATAGGGTGTTTGAGACCCCAACCTTCTGGCCTGCCCTACAACAACAGCCCTGCCCTGACTCACCTGCCTTCCCTACCTATGGCAGCTTCTCCAGAGATGCCCACTGGCCTAATAAAGAGTTTAGTGCCACAACAGTGTCCTAAGCTCTGGAGTAAAGCAGAGCATGTTCCAGTGTGCATGAACACTGATCTCATTCACACCCCAAAGTGTCATTCTGCTATGCAAGTGTAACTGAGATGTGCAATCAGGATCAGTCCCATCTTCCTAAAGAAGGTGCAATTTCTGTGTTTAGAGCTGGAATTAGTAAGAGTGTTCACTCAGTGCAAGTATGAGCAGTTGTTTCCATCGGTTACCAGCAGCAGAGGAGGAAGACAACAGCTGGAGAGATGCCCTCCAAAAAGCTGTTGATGAAAAATAAAGGTGAAAGTGAAGGTTCTGTACTGGGATCCATTTTCATACTGGCTGAGTTATAGCAGAGCCTTCAAAGAAAAGGAGACTCTGCTTTGCACCTAGAAAATGTCTCAGGCCAGGAGTAGAATCAGGCTTGGATTAAACAGACAAGAGGATCTCTGGGAGCTACTAACTTAAGGGTCAATTAGAAGATAGGATTCAGCTGAGCTGGAGAATATTCCTCTCCTGAGCAGATGAGGTAACTGCAAGGAGAGAGAAAGGGAGAGCTGTAGATGTGACTCAGTTTCCTGATTGGAGAATCTTTTTGAAATGCTTATGGTGCTGTATAAAAAGGACTGTTAAAAGTTGCACCCCAAGTCTTCCCAGGCACTGAACCATCTTTCTCTCCTCTATTCCCGTGTATTTTGTGTCTTCAAACAAACAATCTCTTCTACACCATAAACAGTTCATCAGCTGCCAGGATTGTAAGAAGGGAAGATAATGTTTTCTGTGCTTCTTTTGTGCTGATGGGTAAAGATGGCTTAACTGATGATTTCTGGTATGCATTTGGAGCAGGTGAAACTTTAGCACTATCTAAGCAATGAAGTCTTACTCTCCTAGCAGAGACATGTATCCTGGCCAGCATTGCTCAGTTTAACCCACCAGCTTAAAATTCATCCTGCACTTTGAAGTGAGTCATCCAAGTGGGGAACAGAAATCTCCAAGGTACGCAGGCTTCTCCCAGCCCATGTAGGATAGTTCACCACAACAGTCCTTCGCATACAGGGCCAGTCCAGGGCTGCGTGACTCAAACAATCAGGTTTCCATCTCCTGCCTTGGGAGACTAGTCCACTTTTAGGAAAGTTTTCCTCAAGCTAATTTTTCCTTTGCTAAACCTCAACCCACTGCTCTTAATTCTCTGTGTCTTGCGTTAGCCCCCCTCCACCCTGGACCTCCCTGAATGACTGATCTTTCTTCTTGGATGATCTTCAGATATTTGCACATCATTATTTTTCTCTCCTGCTAAGAGGTCTTGTAGCCCATAGTAATGCTTTTGTGTCATAGTGTTTTGGGTTTTGTGTTTATCTGAAGCAATTTTCTTGTCTTCTTTTTAAGAAAAAAATGTCAGAAAATATAAATGGAAATCAAAATCAACCAGAGTCACTCACAAGTCAGGATGCCATCTGCCAAAATGTCTTCCAGGGTGCTTTTATTTATGGCTGACTTTCAAAACTGCAAATGAAGCAGCATAATGGAAATACTGGCACCACCTTATCTTTTTTCTACACTAACGTAGAGACATGGGAACACACCAGGGATTCGTGGGTGTGATACTTTGACCCTGTGGGAGCTCAGCTGGGAATAAACAAACATCCTTTTGTCGTAACTTTCTTCCTAGAACTTCCTCGGGTTCATTAGTAATCATTCTCACCATTATTTTATATGTCTAGAATGTCAGGCATCCCAAAGGATACTTATGTCCTTAACACAGTATCCATTTGTTTTTATATGAGGGAGCAGCAAGTGCTATAGCAGAGGAATCCCTCATCTCATTTGGCAAATATCAGCTCCTTGAACAGGAAGATGCATTAATAAGAAGATGTAAAAAGTCATGTCAGGGCCAATGAGGGAATGCCCAGGGAAATGACAAACACTTATGGGTAGACAGGGGAATCACCTTCTAATAGTGACTTCTCTCCACTCCTTGCAAAAAGGTTGGATACCTGGTATCTTGGATACCTCTGGTATCTTGAACTTACAATGTCCCTTGTAGACATCTAAAATTAGGGTAGGAAGAAACAGTGAAATGTGAGAGCTGTACTTTAACTGTCCCCTGTAAAATGGACAATTAACAGCAATGAGTACTAAGAGGACAAGTATCCTACAAACATTCTAAAATGCTCACATATTTCTGACACCAAGGCCACAGAAGAGGCTGCATTAGATGTACTGAATTGTATTTTATTTCTTTTTTTTTTCTTCTTGGGCTTGGGACTTAAATCCTTTATACCCAAAAGGTGAAATTCCTGCATGAAATACTCTATTCCTTCCTATGGAGCAGATCATGGTGGCTATTTTGCCACCAACACTGAGGCTGCACAGTAGCTCTGAAGCCTGGTGCTTCTACAGCAATTAGAGGTCCATGATTTCCAGCCGTGGTTCTGTGGATTTCTCCTAAGAGTAACATGAATTGTCACTGCAGTAAAATAGTTCACCTTTGACAAGCTTCTCTTGGACATTTCTAACAATCAATGCCTTCGTTGAAAAACCCATAAAATAACCCACAAACTGAAAGGGACGTCACTACTCTAGGAGGGGTGGGGAGGTGGCAGTGAGATGGAAATTGGCCAGGATCTGAGTGTTAATGATGTTGACAACTTGGAATTTTCAGGAAGAAATTTTATCTCCATTTCTCCCCATTGGTTGCAGTGGCCATACCCATAGCATGACACTCCAGGCTCCAACTGCTTAGACATTATTGCTTGCTGACTTTTTTCCCCCCGCAACATATTGCATTCTTTCTAAACATCTGTTTGCACAGAGAGATGTGTTGAAAAGAGTGTGGTTATTCATTTAATCACATTTTGACATGGCATCACTGAGTGATTATATTAGCAAGGCTGATGAGTTTTCTTTACAAAGGGAAGCCCCATGGAACAACATGAAACAGGCATTGTTGTAATTTTACTGGAACGAAAGAGGGGAAAAAGCAAACCCAAAAAAAGCCCTTGCTCACGGCATGTCTCCACCCAGCAACAAAAGGCAAGCCAGAGATCTCTGAACAAGTCCTAATTAAGGCAATAAGTTCACAGAGCAACAGGCAGTACCAGGGGGACAGGCTGCCTGGTCTCAAAGTAGCGTGGCTGAATTCATGTGCCTGATGGTGTAAAACCCCATTGTTCTTTGGAACAGAAGTGGCCGGGGCACGGCACTGCATGATAGCAGCTGGACTTCTGCACTCACATCAGAGGAGGGGACAAGCTGTGAGTTATGTCGTGATCTGGGCTTCAGGAAACCTGTACTCTGCTCCAGATCTGGAGCAACTGATTTACTATTTGTAAAAAAAACCCCACAACCCAGCTGTGTACAGTTCCAGCATGTGTTCAGTCTCCTGTCCCATACAGAGGCAAGGATGGTGATTTGAGGCAAACACCTGAAGGTCTTGTACTGTGAGGATCTTCCAGCTAAAAGCAACTTGAATGACTGCTATTAACAGTTCGTTTAACTGTATAATTGGTTATTCTTTGGGGTCTGCAGCCTTTCTGTGGGCTCCAAGCTCTGCATCTCTAGGAAGAATCATTTCAGAGCATTTTCCTGCCATTACAGAGAAGGTCCAGAAGAAATTCTTCTTAAGCTAAACCCTCCTCTTTGTTTTTCTCTTTTCTTTTAGTCTGAAAAGTAGAACATATTTAGAAGAGCTTTGTTTCTCCTGCTTTCACTGTGAATTTATTGCTCATGAAAGGAACTAGGCTGATATCTCCAACAGCTTCATTTCATTCTCAGAAGAGCAACTGCAGAGGAAGGCATTGGCGGATCCCCCAGGGCCAGGTTCCAGCACTCGTGCAGAGAGTCAGCAGATGCCCATCTTCACCACAAACTCAGCTCTCCTTCTGAGCTGGCAAGCTGGGCTGGAACAGTCACGTCAATGCTACGTGCCATGGCACAGACAGGATCCTCTCTCCTGCAGTTGTCACCAGGAGGGTTGAGGCTGGGGGGGCAGTGCTTGATATGTGCTGAAATCTACTTTAAATCCAGTTGCTGGAGGGCAGATGGCCCTCCAGGGCCAAAATCTGAGACTCCATGAGGTTAAGACTATCTTGAAAGCTTGTCCCCAATTCAACCATAAGTCCCCAAACGCTTTTGTGTTCTTCAGAAGGAGAGGTAAATATGCTCTGTGAGAGCATTTCAGGCTAACAACTATGACTTGTATAGTGCTAGAAGCCACCCTAGATAAATAATCTGCTGGCTTTCAGAGTGAGCTGCTTCCTCCCCACAGCACCCCACTGACAATCCCAACAGAGATTAATGGTGCAGACAGATGTGCCCTCTTCCAGCAGCTGTGCTGATGGGAGAAATCATTTCCCCTTGAACTCGTCACAGCTCTCCTGCCAATAGCTTCTCCCATGGCATGTTCCCTTACTCGTTTCAGCCACAAGGAGCTGGATTAGTGAACTAATAAAATAACGAGGTCTTTGCAATTTTGTTTCAATCAAATTGAAAAGAAGTTGGAGAACTTTTACACAAGCAACTCTACTCCTGGGTTGTTCAAAATAGAGAGTATGTGTCCACCACCTGGACACCTTTTCTCCTCCGTGGGACTCATGGTTAAATAGTACAACGGAGCAGGTCCCTGGGAAGGGTATCTGGGGAAAGGTGCACTGCTGCTATTTGCTTTGTTTCTTCCTGTGATTAAAATCAAATTTCAATGGACTGCTAATCTCAGTCCTTCTCCCTTTTCAAGGCTGAATAGAAGGGTTTCCCATGGAGACTTGAAATGCAAGTTTGATATTATGTAGGAGGTGGCTTCAGAGTAATCCTGGATTTCTCTTTATTTATTAGATTTCCAGCAATGGAAGAACTTTCAGGAGCAAGGATCATCTGAGATCACAAACTTGCAGCACAATATCTGTGCAGTTCTTTTCTTTCTGGTGGAGTATCCTGTGTGTGGAAGACACGCTGAGCAGGAGGGATCCTGTGTGCACACAAGGGTGCCCCAGGCAGCCTCATGCTTCATGCAGCTGTGACAGCAGGGAAGCCTCTGCGAGCCAGGGGACAGTGCTCATGGCAAGAAAACCCACCTGTCTGTATCTGACACAATGGCATTTCCTGTTCCTCCAGTCTGTGGGTCAAGCAGAAGTGTGACTATGCAGAGTCCTCCCTGGGGAGAGAGCCCAAGTAAGTGAGCCAACATGTGCTGGCTCATGGGATCTATTGAAAGCCATTTCTTTCCCTCTTTTCTTAGCATCCCAATCCTTCCTCTGTCACATGCCTTGACAAAATGCTGTTTCATGTGTCAAAGTGGAGCTATTATTCTACACATATATTCATCTTCAAGGACAGTTTGAGTCACTTGAGGTTTTCTCAAGGCTTTGAGGTAGCAACTGATATCCCACAGAAGAGCTCCAGCTTGCAAATACAGCACTGGGCAAGTCAATATACTTGAATCTCTTGGATGCATGTCAGGAGCTCACTGCTTTGTGAGGCTTGGCTACGGCTCCCAAGATCTCTCCCAGGGAATTCATCAGGATCTCTCTCCTATGTGTCTGCAAGTTTATATTTTGCTTTGGCCTGAGCATCCATACTGATATCATACTTGATTTTTTATAAATCAACCCCCCATAAGTGAATGGAGGAATCAGCAGGAAGCTAATTGCATCATTTAACTCCTCATCCTCTTCAGCTGTCAATCAGCTTTCTGCCTTTGTGACCCAGAGTTCAGTTGTCTCCAGGTTTATTTTCATTTTAATTTTTGTGCTAATTAAATTTGGATTCCAGGTTTTAAAAAAGCAAAAATGGTACTGCTGAGGCTGAGAATCAGGAGTTATATTGTTGTTATCTGAGTCCAGCCAGAGGGTAAATGATACCAACTCTGCTGTAGGCTCAAAAGGTCAAAAAACAAAAAGGGAGAGAAAACACAAGATACCTCCCAACTTGAAGTTTTCCTAACTTGTCTGTTTAATTTTTTGGGGGGTTTCTCCCTGTGCTCTGGCACTTTGCAAGGTTTATTTAAATCAGCATATGTTTCCCCACATCTGTGTATCTTACCATACACGTGCCAGCACAGCATATGTTCACATCATTGGTCTGCTCTTCCTTTACGTGCATGTGAGTGTAATGCTGGATGTGTAAGACACAGAAAAGAAATGGGGGTTATGAGCAAGCTACTCTTCTCTGGTATACCATGGAAGCAGTTAAAGGTGCTGAATAAGGTTTGGCCCAGCTGTGATATGTTCTACACACACAAGATAAAGGTTAACTCCAAATGACCTCCCTGCAAAAGTACCTGTTCACCTTTCTTTCAGCTGGTCAGATTTAGGTATACAGGTTGTTTCCCATTGTGTTAGAATCCCCACAAGTTATAAAAAAAGGGCAATTCCTGCACAAGAATTACCAACCAGACTAAAAAAGGAGAGGGAACAGATAATGTTAGAGGAGCTCTGAAAACATCAGAAAGTTGATGGCTGAACAAAAGCTCCTGGCCACACGTTCTAGCTTTTTATCACAAAGTCTTCTTTCTGAGCATACAAAAAATGGACATGCCTTTCCAAGTGCACTTGTGGGTCAGATCAAGGCAAGACACCCTCTGTGACCTGGACCATGTCGGACCCCTGGTTGCTACCAACCAAAAGGATGATGTGAGCACTCCCTAATTTGCCCCAGTGCAGAGTCAGCCGGCACTGCTCAAGCAGCTGATCCAGGTGGTATGAGCTAATCCAGATGACTTTTGCTTGCAGCAGAGCTGGCTGCCAGCAGAGCTGCGGGAGAGGTAATCTTTGGCTGGAGGGCTGTGCAAGCTGTAATGGCTTCAACCAGCCCAGGCACTTGCTGGCTGAACATCTGCTCGTAGCTATTTATAAAGGGTAATGCATACATCGGCACAGTCATGTGCCTGGCTGCGCGTGACACCAGGCTCCACCTGCTCCCTGGAACTGGGCTTGTCTTTCCCCTTCTTCCCTTTATCCTCCCCAGCCTTCACAGTCAGCTTTGCTGTGGGAAAACCACTGGCTCAGCTCAAGGTGGGGTGGGATAGAGTAGAGAGGGGAGCAAGGAGAGGCTTGCACTGGGGCATTTCTCACCCTGTTCTCTCTCTCCTCATATGGTTCACTTGGTCTTTTGTGAGGCCGCAGGACAGGGCCAGAGAGAGTCTCAGATGGATCTGATCACTGAAGCAGGGTTCTGTGAGAAGCTTTGTGTTCAGTTGCAGGATGCTTCTCTTAGGTAATTGCTCCAGCTCCAGCCAAATCCCTATCTGCAGGGAGCTGCACTTCCAGTCCATAACACCTTGGCATTATTCTGCTCTCATGAGTCAAACCATTGAGCAAGTCAAGACTGAAGAAACATGGAATGAATTATCTTTATAGATCAGCTTGTTCAATAGCTCCAGCTTCCCTGACTTTTCCTTGCGGGATGTTTCCCTTTCAAAATGATGAAGATTATTAGGCCTGTGGGCAGGTCATGATGGCTCTCTTTAGAAAGGGCTGGGAGTGATGGATGACTTTTTTCTGTCTTCCTCCACCTCCAAATTAATAATGGTACACCATAATTTGTCTCCCTGGATCCTTTTTCCAGTCTAAGCTAGATCTCAAGAAAACATACTTGCACAAGGAAAAAGGGCAAGTCCTTTATGAGGAGAAGGAATCTAAAGAAAAATGATAATAAAATATTATCTGTTACTGACTGGTGCTTCCAGGTAGAATAATTGACCACAGTTGGGGTCCAAACCCTTCAGGAAGGAGTTAATCATAGCAGTGTCTTGGAACCTTGGGATATTTTGGAAGAAAAGGACTGCTCATGCAAGAAGGAGACTGGACGGGAGCGGGTTGTTGGATGGTAGCAGCACACGGATCACATAGCGTTAAGCTTGCATCACTCTTTCCATTATAAATCCTGAGCCCATCTGGGCTCCAAACTATCAGCTCAAAGATGAGCAATATTTATTTTCAAATATTGTGCAAAATACTTTGAGTCTTTTTGGAATCCCAGGGTGATGGGGAGGGGGAAGGCAAAGCATGCTGGATGCTTTCCTCTTTTGCAGAGCGTCCAAACTGTTTTGTTGCTGAAGTTCCAGACCAAAATGGGCTTAATTTTAAGCAAATATTTATTCTTTCTTCAGTCAGGAGGGGTGAGGCAGAAATAAAAGCATCAGTGTTTGACCTCTAGCAAGCAAGTTCAGGCTGTGCAAAAACTGCATGTGGTAGATGAACCAGACTCCAGAATGAAGCAGAGAGAGCTAGCTAGGGGAGTACTCTGTAGTAGCCTGCAGTTCAAAATAACAGCAATATTATTTTGTAGAAGCTTTTAAAGGACACCTTCATATGGTGCCTGGTCTTTGTATGGGTGCAGGAAATGACAAACCTCTTCCAAACCCACCATCTAATTCTGATGTTATTGAACTGGACACAGTTTAAATGAGTCTCGGGTTTGTCCAGCAGGATGAAGAGTCAGTAGAAGTCTGAAGTTGGCAGGCTGATGAAGAGCATGAAGAAAAGGAATTCCTCACTTCTTCTATTTTCTTTCACAAGAACCAACATTAAGAGCAAATAATTATCCAGCAGCACCCAAGGAAGGTGGTCGCTTGCAAAGCATTTGTAATATAAGTATTAAAGCTGTGATTACTTCTGAAGATTCAGGCTTCTTTAGACTCTCCAGTGAGGACACCCACCTTCTGAGGAAGTGGTCACTGATGCTAACTCAGACTTGGAGCTCTTACTCACATTACTATCCTGCTTTTTAAAATTCCCCACTGATTTGAATATGCCATTTTATGTCCCTGTTTGCTGTGGAAGACCAGGAGAAAAGCTGGTCCTACACACCACAGAGAACAGAATTTCTCTTGAAGCTGTTATTATTTCCAGAAGGTTGCCGTAATTGGTAGTGTTTGCATGTAAAAGGATCAAACCACAAGCTTATTTGAAATCCGTGGGGTGATTCTCATGTTCCTCTGAGTAATTGCTGTTTCTGGTGACCAGTCTGAGTAGGAGCAGCAGGCAATATTTATTCTCACTCTTATTCAATCCCTCTACTACCTGGTCCTGTATAGCTGTTGATTACTACTACAGCTGGGTCTCCAGCCTCTGGAACTCACTGAGGGCTCAGGCACCTCAGGTTTTGTACTAACACCTACCTGGCTGCAGTGAGTAGCAACCTGATTTTTACTCACACAACAGCTGAGCATCTACAGTTTACACAAACATAACAGAAAGCTGGTCAGTGCCTCCATTTCTCCAACTCGAGGAGTGACCAGTAGGGTAATGCACAGTTCCTTTTCAGTTCAGAAGGCTTCTCTTTGGAGTCAAGGTGGGATTAGGGCCATTTTCCAAGGAGCCACAAAGAATTGAAGACACCACCCAGGTCTGAATCCATTTCCCAGGAAAAATGGGACAATCTGAAGGCATTAGAGTTTCGCTCAAGGTCATTAGGTCTCATCTGGGAGCCTGCATTAACTCTTCTTATTAGCAGAGGCAACATTAAGGTTTTTCACTTGAGTAAAATTCTTCGCTGCCCTTATACCCTGAACCTACACAAACAATTCTGCTGTTTGACTCCACTCAGCTTTGGGAACCCTCTACAGACTCAAAGAGATTTGGATCACACCTACAAAGCCTTCCACTGGAGCTTGATTCAAGTCCATCGGTTCAGATTTCAGTCTCAGCTGAGATATTACACCTCAGTCAGTGTCTTACACATGGACAGCAGCAGATCTCGCAGTCAGCAGCTGGCCTGTGCTAATCATCAGAATCTACTGACACAGACCTCAGTGTAACTCCCTGTGCTGATGTGATCTATCTGTTTATAATGCAGCTGTGATAAAAACAAAGGTATTGTCTTTTGGGGAACCTCTTGATGATAGCTCCTGGTCTTGATTGCATGATTCATGTGATCTCAGAAAGGAATGTAAATTAAGTATATCAAAAGAGAAGTTTGTAAATAATAATCTATTTTAGAGACTAAATACATTATACATTAATGTATAATACATTTTTGTAATGTATTTATGGAGAAAGCACCCATTCCATTAAGAGAGGAAAAAGCCCTCACTCATTTCTGTCCTCTTTTCCACAAAAGTAAACTGTTTACTGATTGCTTTCATTTACTGAATTGCTTTCATTTACAATAAGGATCTTTGACATCCCAAGCCCCTTATCTATCTCCTCCTCTTTTTCCTTACAAACACAAGTACTCTTTTCTGCATTAAAAGCCATTGTACAACACTAAAGGCACAGAGTAGAGTTAGCAAGATTTTTACCCAAGCTTTCTGTGGCACCGCATGTCCTTATTGCAGTTTGTACTACAGGACCACTGAATAGTAGACCCTCATATTTTTTTGGTGGGAAGTGTGAGCTGGAGCATTACAGTAGGCAGCTGACACGGGACAGATCTGCAGAAACGATAAAGCCACTGCAGTACTACTCAATGCTGCAGCCTGGGTTTAACCTCTGAGCTCCCCGTAGGCTTTTGTTTGGCTGCTATCAGTTAGCATGATTCATTTTGGGTTTTCAGCTTGGATTCAGCGGACCAAGTTTAATCAAACAGCTTTTTCCTCCTTGATTAGAGAAGAAAAGTGTATATGATGCTTTGCAGGAGATATTGTAGGACCAGAGAGTTAAAAAAACCCTCTGAATCTGTGGTATTTATCCTGTCAAAGGGAAGATGAATTACTCTAATATATATCTTAGGAATTACCTCTGCCTGTCTTTATGAGGCAGAGAGGTGGTGGCAGCACACAAGTGTGCCCTGATACCTCCTCACATACAGTCTTAAAAGGTATTTTTTGGATGGGGTGGTGTTTTAATTTTTAGGGGAAAGAATATTTTGGAAGAACATAGACTTGATTCTTTCCCTTTAAGACACCAGTATCAGAATTCCAGTCCCTTACTGAACAGTTACTGATAATCAGATTGGTAAAGAACAATGTCCTTAGTGGGAAGTTTTCCCCTCACAATTCCTTCTTCTTCTTCCCTAGACCATCTTCTCTTTCAAACTGAGAAGTCAGCAGCAAAAGTTTTGGAAACATAGAGTTCAACACTCATGATTCCAGCTTCTTATTTCTTGCTGCTGCAGGACTTGGGACAACAGGCTGCAACATCCAGCAATTAAAGAAAAATAAATGTGGGATCAGTCTTAAGATGGTCACATACTCTGTGTTGCACAGACTACTGCCAGGATCTGCAAATATTTGTGTTATCAGGCTCCACAGGGTTTAGAGCAGTAAGGACTGGGTTGCTTTCCCACAACCCCCCTTTTCCCTCCCTCTCTATTACTCCTCCACCCCTGCTGCTTCTCCCAGGTTTCAGGATAAGATACAAAAAAATTTATTATTCAGTCAAAACTCTTGGGTGACCTTGGAGGTATAAATGTCTGGCCAAATGACATCCTAGCATTTGCTCAAGCACACCCTTCCCTATTCCACATCTCCTGTAGGTCCTGTGGGTTGCAGTTATGTTTTTAATATTATTTTCTTTTCTCTCCCCCTCCACCCTAGTGCAACTAAGTTAATTTTTTTTCCCTTTCAAGGCTTGTGTCAATGAAGAGTCAAAGAGTGAGACATGAACCTGCGTAGAGGAACCTCTGGCAAAACCTCTGAATGCTGTGCATCTATGTGAGAAGAGAAATGTCAGGAGCAGTTAGAAAAAAACTAATAGCCCTGATCCAACTCTGTGACTCTTCTCCTGCCAAGTTCTCCAGTGCTCACTGGATGATCCAGCACAGCCTTGACAAGGCTCTCTGTTAAAGATTTCTTCCTCTTGTTTACCTGCTGTCCAGCTTAGTCGGGAAACTTTGAGTTCAATAGGAAATGGTCAGTAAGGCAGTCAGGTCACGCTAGCAACAGCAGGCTGGAGTCAAAACAAACTCAGGCCCACCACCACAACAAGGTGGTGGCCCTCATCCAGAAGAGACTGGAGAGGCTGGGGGAAAGCCACTGCTCTGAGCTTTCCCTGAGCTGCACTGTTGGATGTGGAGCTGTGCCTCCGTACAGCCAGGACAGCACCTGGCACTGGGACGTGGGGAAAGCAGACTCCCTTCAGTGTGCAATGACCACTTTCTTGTCCCCCTGCCTGAAGCTGACTGTCACCTCCATGGACAGTTTCACCACTGTTGAGTCCCACTGCAGGAAACCAAGCAGCTTTGCCAGTGCATGCCTTGCCTTGTCTGTAATATCCCTTCTTTGTTCATCTTCTCCTGTGACCTGAGTTTTGCCAGTCGTTCCCAGCTAACTGGACCCAATGCTGCCCCTGTACAGCTCAGCCTGCATTCAGCTGCCATCTCCTTCCACATCTGACAGCCCAGCTGCTGGTTTACTAATGCCAGCTAAAAGATGAGTTGTTTGGGAAGAAAGGACCTATATGTACATACACATTTTAGGTGAACTGATTGTCCTGGGTCTTTTTCAGACACTTAACAGTACATGTCTTTTATTTCCTCCAAGAGACTCATGCTGGCCTACCCCTGCAAAAAGGAGCACATTGCTGATTTTTAGTTGGGATGGAGCAATGGCAGCCAAGCCAAAGGGTAACAAGGAGCTCACACGTGGAAAGAAAGGTGCTGCTCAGTCCCTGATAACCTTCTGGTGCAGGAGAAGCAGACATGGTCATGAAATTTCCCTCTGTCTTCCACCCCCACTTGAATACTCCTATTTCCCTTTGTCACATCACACCAGAGCTGCAGAGGGAGGCAGCAATGGCCAAGAGGCAGTATTTTACCAACGCTTTATTCAAAGTTCTACTCCTATTTTACAAAACATTTAGGCACTCCAGGCTTACCTTGGGACCTGATTCAGTCTTCCAAGTTACTTCAGCTCCAGGGAATAAATTGAGTTTCTAAATTGGGTAGACAGATTGACTTTAATGTGTAGCAGAGACAGAACTGAGCTTAACCCCTCACTCTCTGGAGATGAGGCAAAGTGTTCATGAGGTCTGGCCTCAGATTTTGATTCTGAGATGTTCTCTCCTTCCTCAGAAGCCCTGCATGGCAAGGCAGAGCACAGCTAGGAGAAGATCTGCAGGAAGATGAAAGACTTATTATACATCACTTTTTTCTTCCACATTTCCATTTTTATTCATTTTCCTTCCCCTCTCCTCTGGGTTGCAGGAACATGATGCAAGGCACAGCCCTGTCTGGTATCTTTGGAACATGCCTAATGCACTCCAGATCCTACAGCAACCTTAAAACACACGGTGGGAGAATGTGTTTGTGCGGGGGGACTTTTCTAAGCTAGTCAGCAAAGCCAGGAGATCCAGTGGTTGCAAGGTGAAGTCAGAAGGTAAACTTGAAAATGAGCTGCAAGTCTGACTTTTAGCATGAAGATAATTAACCACTGCAAGAGATTCACTAAACACTTGGTGAAATCAAGGCAGGGAGTTGTCTTAAAATTTGCATGCTGGTTCAACCACAAAATTACAAGTATAAAAGTGGGAATTACTGAGTGAGTTTTTCTAGCCTATGAGAGGGAACAGAGCAATTAGAGGATTTTTTTCCTGGCTTTGGAATGCCAAAATATTCTTAAGAAGTAGAAATAAAATAGTTTTAAAATGTAATCTTTAAAAAAAAATCAATTAAAACCAGCACTTCTAGAATATCTTTGGGCTTCTGAAAGAATAGGGGAGAGGCTGTGAAAGGACATCTCAGAAAAGTCCTAGGTCAAAAAATAAGAGGATGGGAAGATGGGGGCTGAGGTGGGTAGAGTAAATGGGAGACTTCTCTTTCTTCTTCAACATCATATTAATTGTTCACCTAGACTCACCTATTAACTAATACACGTTTTAAAAAAGGAGGTGAGCTTCTTTTCTAGTCCTTTAATGGATAATGAGAAGGAAAGGGAAAGGGAAAGGGAAAGGAAAGGGAAAGGAAAGGGAAAGGAAAGGGAAGGGAAAGGAAAGGAAAGGAAAGGACATGCAGATAGACAGCAAATTGACTGGAAATTGACTCATCATCCAGTTATTCCCTTCAGCACTCAGATTATATTGCTTATACCCTTTCCCAGGAGCCAGACTCTCTGGGGTTCTTCCTGAAGAGACCAAACTTAAGATCCATTCGTCTGGTCCAGGTCCTGCACGCTGGCTCTAATTTTGTGGGTTTGTACTTGTGGATGCTAATGCAGCTTTCTAGGGCTCATGGCCTGTCAAGGTACATGGAAGTCAGCATGGTCTGACCTAGGGAGAGGAAGGACTTTGTGTTCAGTTCTGGGGCAGGAATTAGATCAGCTGCATAGTAAGAATGCAATTCCCCCTGTGTTCTGCAGCAGCAGTGGCTGGCTGTCTTTAGGAGTGACTGTTATTACTACCTAGTTTCTTGCCAGATAATTTGGCTGCACCTCCAGATTTCTGTAGGTGATAAGCTGAGGGTGTTCACACTGCTGTACCAGGAGTATCAGCTAGATTGCACCAAGATTAGCTCCAAGGTCTTCCCACAGACAAGTAATGTGGACAGACTGCATATTTGACCTCAGGATCTCTCCTACACCTGAGTATAAACACAATCACTATGCCCTTGAAAGTGTCCTTCAAGAGGCCTGTTGCACAAGCTCCTCAGATTGAGGGATATGGTTCACCTGAATTTCTACTCCGTGCTGCATTCACACATTGCAAGCACACCATCCTCTACAGTACATTGTGTTTTGTAGCAACACCCTGCACAAAAAGAGTGCTTTAATGTTTGAGCTGGAGTCTTGAACCAGTCACATGCACACTGCAGAAGTTTCAGGCCTCCTTGGAGAGCATCCACTGAACGCAGATAGGAGACAGGAGTGCGAATCATCAGCACACCAATCCCGACTTGAATTTACCAAGAGGCCACTGGGGAATTATTTCAGGGCAGAGATAGGAGGTTGAAGAGAGTCCACAGGGAACCAGGGGAGATACCTGCCCACAGCTGTGCCACCACCATACCTTGGGACTGCCAGGAAAAAAGACAACCTGTGGAGCCGACAACGTCAGCACAACCCTTGGGTTTAAAACAGCAATAAGTTGCAGAGAGATATTCAAGCTTAGTTTCAAGCTCAGGGCAGCTGTAGGGAACACTGAGCTACTCAGAAGCACAGAATTAATTTTTTTTTAATAGAAGTTACAACATCAAGGTGTGAGACTGAAAATCGGTTTGAATTAAAATTAATTCTCTTTAAGTGAGCAGCATTTCCCCAGCAAATAGCCGTGAAAACAAAGTAATGATAATTGTTGAAAAAAAAAAAAAAAGAAAAAAAAAAAAGACAGAAAGAAAATGGAGACAGCATGAGAGGAAAACAAACCCAGGGGACTGGATTTATAAAAGGTAGGCTGTGTGTGTCTGCAAGTGTGTCTGAAGTGCAGGATCAGCCAAGAATGTGTTTCCCAGAGCAAAAGGATAGCTAAGAAAAGTGGTCTTTAGTATCACCACAGAGAGTCCTGAGCAAAACCACAGCAAAGGTGAGGTGTGATGGATCCCAAAAGGAGGCAAACATGCCCAAGCCCTGGGGGTGTTGTGACTGCAGCCCCAGGGCTTGGGCATATTTGACTCCTTTTGAACAAGAGCTGCAGACCCAGCAGGGCAATGACTGAAAGGGAGAACATGACTGTATGAATGTTGTAGGTGCTGAAGGTTCTCTTCATGGCTCCATTTCAGAGTTACACTTTTGAGGTTCATTTGCAAAGGAAATGGTTACATTTGAATCCACCGAGGCATGGAGGAGGTGGTGAGAAATAGGGAGTGGATGGAGCTGTTCTACAAAGGAGTTCATGTGTCACCACCCTCCTAGGAGTGCTTGGCTGCCTACATTTTACTGGAAGTTATCCTCACAATGCCCTGATGAAGTAGGGAAGCATTTGTTGTGTTTTTACAGACAAACAAAGCATTGAGTAGATTCATTAATTACCCTGGGGAATTTCCTTTGTCGCTACCCACACGTGTTTTCAACATGATGTTGGTTTCTGGCTGGCCCTGCTTTTACTTTGATCCATCAAACCATCTCCTTCAGCTTGCACTAACCAAGAACTAGGATCTTACTTCAATGGGCTGCTGCATGATGCAGTGAAGGGTTTATTACTGGATGTTAGCGGTTCATTTTGTGAAATTCTGAGTAAGGGGAAGGAAATTCCAGACCAATTATGTAGCAGAGAAAAGGAGTAAAATTCATCAAGGAAACAAAGCATGTAAATTAATCACTCAACTGATGATTTTTTTTTTCTCTGCTCACATGGACAGGACCCTATGTGGCTAGAGGAAAAAAAAAATCCCAATAAAAAGCTTTGGGTTTGGCTACACAGCATAGACTGATTAAAGACCTTCTGCTGGGTTGTTAACCTTTTATTAGCATGAATCTAATAATAATAATATCACCACAAGTATATTTACTTTCCTGATGCCAGAGGGCCTTCAGGCAACTTAATAAAATGCAGCTCAAATAGTGCTCAATCATTAATAGGACAATGTGCTGAAATAAAACTGAGAGCAAGGGTGAACTAAAAGCCTAGGACCCTTGTCCAGTGCATGTAGGCTGATAATAAGCCAGATAAACTGTCTCTCCTCTTTTAGCAGCAGCTTTGGAGCACTGTGTATGTTGAACACAATGAATATGTTAGCTATTGGCATCTTCAAAATAAGCACATCTGTATATCCCAGTCTTAGGCTTCTGAAAAGAAGATGGTAATCTGTCTCTGCTAGAGCTCTCTAGCTCCGGGATTTATCATGAGACCAAGCTCACAAAAGGATGAAAAGAAGACCAGATACCTGTGGAAGGCATCAGGACAGCTCCCAGGTTTTCAGGTGGGTTTTGGTCAAACCTAGTTTTCTCTGGACTTTCCCTCTTACTCCAGCTAAAAAGGAAGTTGTTGGGATAGGATGCTTCTGAAGGCAATCCAAGTTCCTTAATGACATTGGGAAGTTTCTTCCAACAGCCCTGGAGACTAAAGGTGACTATATTGTCACTAGATAACACAGAAAGCACATTTCCAGTTTCCATGTTCCCTCCTTTTCAGCCCTCACTCACTGCTGTTTGCACTTAATAACCCCTGAAAAAATCCTGCTTAGGCATGGAGGAGGAGCTGCATGGACTGAATTCTCAATCTGCATCTTGCTGGCATCTGCTACCAGACAAATGAAAGAAATGTCTCAATCCTAATGGTTTAAACAGGATGTGTAGTTTTCCCCCTATGCACCTTTTTTGGTATGCGTTAATTGGGATCTGCTCCCGGTGATCCATGTTGGTAACACAACCTGCTGTATAAGTCTGTATCCAGAAAGTGCTTTTTCAGAGGTAAAGGAGGCAGAGGAGGCAGTCTACATTTTCAGAAATAGTAAAGAAGTGGATAGGAAAGATATACTGAAGAGTCAGACACCCATGGAGCTGTATGGAAAGAAGGAAAAAGGACATTGTTTCTGTAGAGATTCGGTTGTCTTAACCTCCACCTGCTGTGGATGTTCCCAGCTTGTCCTCCATTTCCCCTTGCCTTTTGGATCCCATCCCTATCCTCTGTGGGAAAGTGCTGGCAGCAGACAGCTGCGAGGGATCGGATCCAAGAAGTGGGTCCATGCTCAAAGCCAGATGTGTGGCAACAGAACGTGGACGAGGAGGCGAAGAGGAAAGAAGCTGGGAAGGATAACCTTGAACAGATGGGAGAGAAACAGCAAAGGGAGCTGTTTGTCTCATGCTCATGACACAAGCAGTGGAAGGAGGGGAGCCCCTGAAGCTGAGCTCTGACACCAGAAGAGCCTCCACGTGCTGCCTGGTTAGATGTGATGGCTGTCCAGGGTCTGGATGGACATTTCACTCAAACCTCTCATATTATATGCGTAAAAGGAGGGGGAAGTGGGAGGTGGCATTTCTTAAATGGCATTTTTCCAAAGCAGGAGAACAATACAAATCCATAAACATTCTCATGTGCTGCCACAAAGAGAGCTGGAAACTGGATCATGTCCCTGATCCTGTAACACTGCAGTGTGTGGAGCAGGGCAGAGGGACCACACTGCAGAAGTGCCTGTTCTGGACAGCCTGTTGGGGAATGTTGCTCAAACTGAAACACATTTACCTCCACATTGATTTTCAGAAGCTGTTTTTGCAATGTGTCAGGGCAGAAATCACTGCTAAAACATCCTCTCTGTCCGTCCAGTCAGATGTTTGGGGTGATGGAGGTTTAACAGCCTTCATTTGGCACCAGGCTAATTATTTGAGGTTGCCGTCACACACAGAGAGCTCCCACCACCAGGTTCAAAAAACAATAGGAGAGAATTTTTTTTTCAATAAGTGAATTGATTCCTAATTAAATCATGTGTAATTACAAAATGTTTGGTGAGTTTTTTTATGAATTTCTCTTTGGCTGCAAGACTCTAAAGCTCCTAGCTCAAAAAGCACAAACTGTGCATGGGAACACAGTACATGTAATTCGATTACAGATTAAAAGGGATTATATCAAACCATTTTTGAGAACCAAATAAAAAGTTGAAATTCAGAAAAAGTAAAAATAAATACAATAAAAATTAAATCTAAATTGTAGTAGTAAAATGTTGACCATTTGGACAGTGCACAAATGCAGAGTGGAGAATTGCTACGTGAGCTCTAGATGTAACAAGGCTGGGGCACACTATACTGATGTACATATATTAAGAAGAAGCCAGACTCTATAGCTATTTCTTTTAAGATACAAACACATGAAGAAAAAGGGCAGAATTAAGGCTGAACTTTTTTGTCATCTTTCTAAACTACCTTAAGATTAGTGCAACATAGACAATGGCTCTTTTGCACAGGATGTTTTATTTTAGCAATAATCTCAACTCTCTCCCACCCCTTCACCTCCCTGGATCTCTGGGAATGAGAGTGGTTCTCACAGGAGTGCTTTCCTGTGACCCAATTATCTAAACAAATTAAAAAACATAAAAGTGTCCCCACCTAAGTCATGTCATGCTAGCTCAAACTATTTTTTATCTTCCCTGAAAGAAGAAGCTAAAAATACACATTGTTTGTTTGGGACTGATGATAAATGGACCATGGCCCCTGCTCTCAGGGGGTGAGAAGCCACATCACAAATGAACTAAATATCACTGCATAAATTCCTGTCTTCAACACTCTCAGCAGAAAGTCAGCTGGATTTTTAATTAATGAGAGATGTGCTTCTTTCCCCCCCAAACTCTACATGCACTTACCTATACAGAGGTAATGCCTCTGTGTTGCAAAACAAAAATGTCTGAGGGGAGGCCAGTTTTAGGGAAAAGTAGCCTAAGTGCTTATAGGGGATCCAGGTCATGGCAAGGGACACTGGTATCAGTGTGTTGTACTTCATATCATTCAGTAGATGCACGGAAGGAAGGAAAGCTGGGATTTTTTCAGGTTTGTTTGTTGGTTTGTTTTTTTCTCTGCCTAGTGAGTTATCTCCTTGCCTTGGACATGCATGAAGAGTAGCTGAACTCCATCTACCCCTGTTTGCTCTTTACCCCACCCATTAGCTCTGGCTCCTATTTGCAGCTGGTATCTCAAAACTTTAGAGGATAGACATGAGGACACAAAGTCCTCAGCACAGGGACTTCAGCAGCTCCTGTGCCTGCAACACAGAAAAGGTGCAGTAAAATGGAATATTACCAGATCACTGCTGAAAATTTTGAGCTATGATTTGATTCCATATAAGATTTTGTATATAGCTATTTGCCTCATGGCAAAATAAGATGAATTTCAGAGTCAATTCACTAAGAAGAGCATGAGTGTCAGGTATTTAGAACTCTCCTCAACATCTGATCCATTGTTTATTTGGAAAGTGTGATATATTGTGTTTGTTATCAGTTTTCAGCTATTCTTTACTTTTGAAAACTGTGGCTGACCAGGCAGGAAGGGGTCCTATAACTCTGGGTCCAGGCTGGCATCGTAGCCAATCCCCTGCCAGGCTGTCAGTCAGACATTGCCAGGTCGTTATTAATTTAAATTGGGTAGACAGGAGTACAGAAAGAAAACAGTCTGAGTTCTGAGATTGCAGAAGGGTACTTATGGAACTGTTCTGCCATGATCTAGAAATAAAATACATTTGTTCATAACTTCAATTATTTCCCCCGTTTTATAAAAACTCCTCCCCCTCACTGCAGAACAATTAGTACTACAGTTTTCCCTGGAAACAAGCAACATCCAAACCAAGTCTTTGTGTAACCACCAACCACTCTGAACTCCATCAGCTCCTTCACCCCACCTGCCTTTTTCATCTTCCCTGTGGAAAGACTTTCACATTAGCCAAAAGAAGTTTTTTTTCCTTTCTTTTCATATGTCAGCATAAGGAATTAAGTGCAACAGGGAGACTCTGTCATGTTAAAGGTCAGTTGCATAAGTTCTCTTAAATGGCAATTAAGTGATTCTATGACAAACAGGATGCACTCGGAGTGTAGACATCAGCTCCGACCTTGGGACCTGGGAGAGTCTGGGAAAGAAAAAAAACACTTTGGGAAAATAAACACAACACCCAAAACTGTATTCATCTGCTGATGAATCAGCAGCGAAACTCTATCATTTCCCCTGTGTCTCTAGGGAAATGCAAAATGTAGTAACACTTTAATTTCTTGCTCAAAGAAACTGGCTGTCCTAAGATCAGCTGTTCATCTTACAACGTTAGGAACAACCTGTCGAATTTCTCAGTGCCAGCCTAAGTATTTCAGCAGTTTGAGGGTAGAAGAGTCATATTAAGACCACATCTGGTCAATGATACACAGTTCTGTGGTATAAATCTGGGAAAGGGGTGATGCATGATTACAGAGTGCTCTGTGAATGAGAGAAGAAAGAGCAAGACTTCCTGGGAGGAAGCCTGGCCAGTAGCTGGACAGAAGCCTCCAAAAGGAGTGTTCAGGCTCACAAGACAGCCCCATGAAGAGAACTGGTCCAAGCCACAGTCTCTTGCAGGATACACTCATTACCCACCCCATCCAGCTGTCCTGCACGTATCTCAACAGGACACTAATTAGCCTGGAGGGTTCATCTAATGCTGAACTTTTTTCCTATACAGGCTTTTGCTGAAACCTGAGACTTTCAGGTTTACTGGATACCACTGGAGAAGGTTAAAGGTCTTCATATGGAAGGGACCACAGTGGGTGGTAGGGTGGATACGTAAGGACGAGATGTCCTGGGTGTCTCATATTTTCAGCCTGGTAAAACAAGGCAGAGCAAACATGAGTTGGAGGACCCCAAAGAAGGCTTCAGTCAGACCAGGAATAACCTGATTAACAGCACAAATATGGAATATGTCAAGTACAAGCCAAGTGTTTTTCTGACAACAATGAGGTGTTCATCTGCCTTTAAAACTAAATGGGCACAATATGATGAGGAAAGGAAGGAAGCAATAAAAGGCCTCGTGAATGAGGATGGAAAAAACCCCCCATGCTTACCAGATAGTGCCAGATCTGCAAGAGCTGGAGTGGATTTCAGTGAGGAAAAACGTAAGTTAAAAGTTATTCTCTTGAGGGCCATTTTCCTGAGAAAGTTTATGAGATATACAGACAAATTGATTGGCAGTGGAAAGCAGAGAAATGAAATACGGTTTGGTCTGGGGCGTGTGTCCTTGGGAGATAGTTCTGAGTTTGGGATGAGAATAGGACAGAAAGCAGTAAGGGCAAAGTAGGTTCAGTTGAGAAAAAAAAANAATCCTCAAACAAATAAAAAATATCATTGTTTATGAAGGGCAAGAAAAACTTGAGGACAGCTCAACACACTGGCCCGGGAAGTGCCAACAGCTTGGGATATAGCACAGCACAGTGCACTGAGAAAATGATCTCAGGGGTGAGAGGGGGAGACTGAAATTACAGAGAGAAAGAGGCAATCCAGGCCTGGACTCTCCCCTCTGTCTCTTCTCTCCAAGTCTTTCCTTGCCAGTGAGAGGTGACTTTGGAAAATATGAAGAATGGGATGGGCAAGCAAAATTCTCTTGGCAACAACCAGTTTCAGGGGCTAGAAAAGAGAACTGAAGAGGATCCAGGGGCTGAGTTCCTGACCTCAAGGAGAATCCTGAGGGATATTTAAGCCACATTAATTGCAGCAGGCAGCGGGACATCCTGGCAGGAGATGCTGCAGGGAGGAAAAACTGAAGTGAAGGGAAATGCTCTTGTCTGAACTAGGGCTGATTGATGCCTTAGGAACCACGGGTCTGCTCTCTCGTTTCACAGTGCTCAGTTATTCACCAGTCTGTCCATGGCAACAGGTGAAAAAAAAGCAGTGGACAACAGACTGTAAGATCCTTCAAGGAAAACCCAGACTCTGCATTAATCACTAATTCCAAAGTTTCAAGAAATAATGTGTAAAAACTCTTCTGTGTCCCCTTCCCTCTGGTCTTTTTTTTTTGGGTCCCAGCTTGAGAACAGAAACAGAAAGAAAGCTTCTTTAGAGGAGAGGTTTATCCTGTGTTTTTCAAAGATACATCACATTCCTGATTTGATACCAGAGCTGGGAAACTCTGCATGCAAACCTCAGGACTGAGCAGACCCAAGCCTGCAGATGACAATGGCATCATAGTCCATTGGATGCCCCTTTGATCTGGACACCTGGCTCTGCACTTGACTCCTTTGGCTGACTGGAGAATCCTGGCAGCAGCAAGTGTACACCAGTGGCTCCACACCCTGGGGATCTCAGTCCACAGTCAAGATTCTGTAGCACAGGAGTTCAGATTTTGCTTGGCATGAAAGAAGTGAAGACCCAGCAGGAGCAAAAGCCACATTCACCTTTCTGTGGCACCATTCATCAAAAACACCCTAGAATGAATGTAAGACTCACTTTATTTTGGCTAGGGAGAATCAATGTTTCTCTGCTCTAGACAGAAGCTGAAGAACTGAAGAAGCATCTTACTGGAACAGAACCGAGAGTTTGAGTCAGAAGAGTGTAAATCAGCAGAGCTGGAATAGAGCCAGGACACTGGCATTTGCACCAGAGCTGCAATCAAATTACCAGAGAATTTCTAAAGACCAGAGCTGGTCAGGAGCTCAGATTTATATCTAGCAACCCACAACAGCCTTGAATACCAGGCAAGGGTGTTGGCTGACAGTTGATTCAAGGAATAAAACTGCCACCTTTGGTTACATTCCCTATAGCAACCAAGCAGTGCTCCCTAGGTCTCCCACCCAAGCAGCCATCCAGTATTCTTCATGGGCTCTGACAGGATTAGATCTGAGGATAAGGGTAAAGGTCTTCTCTGAGTCATGCTGGTAAAGTGGCAAAGTTCTTGGTCCTAAACTCTATCTGAAATGATCAGGCTATCCAAAAAATAAAATTAAACAAGTTTCAGGGATAAGGCTTTCTTCAGATCTGAGAGAAATTCTGCAGCCTCCAGATTAGTTAAAAGTTCAGAATAGGAAATAGAAATCCCTGTTTTAGTTATTTTCTGATCAGTAGTTTTGAATAGTATGTGTTTTGTAATGGCAAGTGTTAGCTTCAAAAATTATTGTAGTAGTTGAGCTTCACAGTTAGAGGCTAGGGAGGATTCAGAGGTAGAGACTATTTGTTCTGAGACAGCTACAAGATTACCACTAACAATTTTGTGCATACCTAAATAATCTCCTTGGGTGAATTAGTTAATAATCTCTGCTTCATTAATGAATTTTAACTGCCCAGCACCAGTGTCAGACAGAGAAACTCACTAGACAGATGGGAAACTGAGGTAAGGGACAAATCAAAGAAGCATTTTCAAGGGCTGCCTGAAAAAAGGAAAATATGTGGATTCATTTTGGAGAACAGCTCCTCTTCTTAGTAGAGTTATTGCTCTCCTGTAAGATCTCACCCTGTGAGCTGTTGCAGTTTCTCCTGAGTCTATGAAATGGTGACAACGGCAGAACAAGAATTATCTCCCTGTAAAAGGGAGGGAGAGTGCTGTATTTACTGTATTTGCTGATACACATCAAGAGAAGAGAAGTGCAGGGTGGGAAGAAAGAGAAAGAGGAGGCTTTGTTCTTGCAGCAGTTTGCTCAACAAAGCCCAGACTGTTTCAGTGATAGTGGATGCTGCATGTTTATTCCGAAAATTTATGGTTTAATTAATTTTGGGGTGAGATAGCGAACATGGTTCAGTGCCAGATCAGGTGAAATATGATCCTAGCATTTCAAGAATTTAAGCAGCTGAGGGGGCTGACTGAATGGCACCTGAAATCCAATAAAAGCCAGCACAATGGGAAGCCCTGGTATCTTAAAGGAAGATCTCTGGAGATTATAAATACATCGAGCAGGGTGGCAGTGAGGAGGGGAGTGGGCTAGATTCATCCAGCAGCAACATTCATTACAGTGCCTGCTGAAAACATGCTGGTTTTTTTCCCTTGTTTGCAGTTCTGAAACAGAGATCGTGCTTCAGGGAAAAACTTTGGAAAAGCACAAAACCCATAGAGCACAAAAGCCACCAAAACATTACATTGCAGGACGGAGTGTTTAAGGGAAAAAAAAAAAAAAAAAGAGAGAGAGATTTGAAGTCCCTTTTTATTTGCTTTCCAATCTGAGGAGCAGTCATATACAGTCATTGTTCACAACTTTCTTTCTTCTGCCAGGAAGGCTGGGTACATAACTCTGGCTTTTCTTTTTAAAATGTGTATATACAATTTTAAATGCCAGACCTCCAGTCAGGGAACACCAGAATCCTGAGGTTTACCCAACTATAGAAAGGCTGATTCTCACATCCCTTGTGCAAATAACACTACGTGAATACATGTTGTGTATGAACATGGCAACATTTCACAGCTGAAGTATTCCGTGGTTTCTACAGTTCAGTTGGAGCATCCATAGTACTTGCTGTACATCTTCTGCAGAGCAAGGAAGTGATATTTTTCACTGTTTATTGATGAGGAGCCATGTCACAGGACACAGAGGATTTGAATAGTAGAAGTAAAGACCGTAGCCTACATCTTCTGTGGTGTAAGATACTGTTCTAAATACAGCACAGCTCTTCCACTTGGCAGAGCATGAGGAACCTGCAGGGATGGTGCTGACACAGGAATGACATCCCTGAGTCAAGACCCCCAGCTTTTGCAGTGTGAATGTAGAGGAGCCAAGAGCAGGACTTCAAATCTCTTTCCAGAAATGCTCAGCTCTCCAGAGGCAAGTGGGAGGAAATGAAGAGTGTGGGATAACCTGGAGCATCTCCCTTTATGCTGGAAGGGAATATACAGATCACTTAGGCCAGCCCCAGTATCTCATCTCACTTGCACCCTGCTGCCTTCATTTTTATAACCACCTACTCTCACAGAAGCAGACACTGTAGTCAGGCAGCCCAGGCCTGTCCTGTAGGGAATGCTGATTTCTGTAGATGCTGTGGCTGTCTGAGATGCCTCAGCTTTAGCTGGCAGACTCAGAGCAGGGATGTAAGAACTCGGTCTCCTGAGAGTCCTTTCTGTTATCCACAGAGCTTGTCCCAGCTAATGACCCGCAGTATTTGGCAAGGGGGGAAAAAAGTAAATAAAAAAATATTTCCTTTCCCATCTCTTTGTGGATTTTCCCATAGGCCGGTTAAGTTACAGCTTCTGCTGCATCACACATGTACCTCTTCATTTTAGTGTCTGGTTTTGACCTTTGCTCATGGCATTCAGTCTCCCATGCACACCCTGCTTACTCTCTTTTTGTAATTTATGACACACACTGTACACCCATTTCCTCCTGCCCTTAACTCTCCTGCGTGTGTTCTTGTTATCTCAGCTGCTCGATAGATTTGCCATTTCTAGCCAGCTTCCAAGCCTGTTCTCACAACAGCCTCTCTCCCGGACAGTATTCCACTATTTGTGAGGGCCAATCTGTGAATTCATATGGCTTGCTATGACTTCTCAGCCTGTCCTACAGCCTTCCTTCTTGAGCGAGGGGGAGTGATATTCATACAGTATTTGGGACTTTTGGGGTATATAGGTTTCATCCACTTTTTGAGGCTGTCAGTCAGATGTCAGTGTTGACCCTTTCCAAACTGAGAAATCAGCACTGAACATGACTTTTCCTCAGAGGTCTGCTCCTCCACTGGAGACAGGTAACATTTGGCTTTCTTTGGTTAATGTTTCTCCTATTACTTGGGCTTAAATGGGAATGCTGCAGAAAACACAGACTCTAGTCAGCCTGTGAATCTTTAGTGAGAATTTATTCCTCCCGTATGCTGGCTTTGTGGAAAATCATCACAATTATATCTACTGAACTTCAGTTTCTCACTCTTCCATCAAATTCTTCCTTTGCTTCCTTGAGCCAACAAATGCCTCAGACCACTTCCTTCCCCATGGGAGAGACAGGACATGAAGGGGCTCCTGCTGGATGGCTGGGGTGCAGAGTAAAGGGTAGCCAGCAGAGATGTGGGAACACAGGGCTGCTGTGTGAGGAGAGGTAATGTAAGGTGGTCAGCCAATAATTCCAGCATGTCAAAAGCAGCTCTTAGCTGGGCAGCAGCAAGGCTGAGCTGTAGTTAGGAGGTGGGTCCTGCTGGCTCATGCTGGCTTGTTTAGCAGTGAAGAAGCTGGAGAAAGTGGAAGTGCACAAACGGACTTCTGAGAATCCCATTTCCCCTTTTCTCTTTGTTTTATGTCTCCTGGTAACATAACTGTGTTGGTCTGAGTCCTCCACTGACTAACTTCCAGTTACAAGTCTTGTGAAGGATGCAAAGGATCTGATGAAGGAAGCAAAAAATTCTGTCTTTGCTACTGGCTTCAGAAATCCCAGCCCTCCCCCATGGTCTCCCTATTCTTCTCTTTGCCTACAGAGGAAACCCTGTTACACATCTGCCTTTTTACAACTGGCCAGGAAGGAATGAGGATCTGCACAATGGTTGTGTAACCCTGTCCTTGTTTATCCAGATGGCTTTTCTGTGGCAGAAGTTATCTGAATGATGAATGCATTTTCCTCTTAGGACAGGATCCATTTCCTGGGATGCATCACCTGACTCCTTCTTCTCAGATCATTTCTCTGAGCATCTGGACAGCTGTCTCACATTTCTGATGTCTTTTGATATTCAACTGAGGTTGACTGCAAGCTTTGAGGTGTGGGGAGGGGGGAGTGAGAGAGGAAGAGGAGGGAACTCCCAGAAGCAAATTAAGGTGTAAATATGTCTCTACTTCAACCACAGGTGTAACTGGAACCTACAGAGTGGTACCCAAGGGAGCTTTGATCTTTCTGGCTTAAGTCCCTGGATGAACAAAGTGATATTGGTATCAGGTGATAGATGACTGAGCATATAAAGGTGGGCTGAGGCAGAGAATGATGAAGAGCCAACTACTGTAGCCTTGCTACAGCTTTGTACCAATGCATAGATATCCCCAGACTCCTTCAAGCTTCTGGCCACCTTCCTTCCAATGCAGCTCAGCAGGCAATTTGCCTTACTTGCAGTGACACTGCACTGCTGGCACATCTACAACCTAGTACACATCCTAACCCCCAGAGCTGTTTTGGGGAAGGCTGCTGCTCAGCCAGTTGCTTCCCAGATAGTATCAATGTTACTCTGCTTTAAAGGTACTTCTCCTTCCTTAGTCTTGTAAGATTTCTGCCAGTTCAGCCCTCAGACTTCTCCCTCTTACCTGAGAGTTCTCTGATAAGAAACATCAACCATTCCCCCTAATTCAGTATCATCTGCAAATATGATGGGGATACATTCTGTATTATCAGGCAGATGGAAATATTGACCATGGTACAGATTCCAGTGATGCTCCTTTAGTTACCAGCCAAAACTGGTGGACACAAAGTCATTGAATGTTGTTCTCTGAATTCAGCACTCCAGACAGTTTTTTTTTTTTTTTAATCCTTGACCAACTAGCTCATATTTCATGAGCTTCATAACATGAATCCTGTGTCAGGCGGTCTCCAAAGGCTTAATAAATCAATATCACATCTACTGCTCTCCCCTTGTCCACACCGTCATTTCATCACAAAGGGCAATTAGGCTGGTTGAACCTGGTTTGTTCTTGGTAAATCCATGCTGACTAATCTGACTTCTTAAACCAGAAATTATTAGACCTGGTACCAGCTTTAGGCCCTCCATTAAGGTGGTTCTTAGGGGCAGCAAATTTAATCATTGTCATGTCTCAAGGAGAGCTTCTGGAAACCTCACTTCTCCTCCCCAAAAACAGTTGGAGCATCCAGGTTTTCCTTGTGTTTCTCCCTATCCCATGTGGGTATCAGTGGAACAAATTAAGATGTTTTGCCTCTCTGAGGCCAGTTCAATTGTCTGTGTAGCATTCAGTAAGTACCACTGAATGAAACCTTTCACACTCCTTAGGAGGTTATAGACAAAGATGCTTACTTCAATGTTGTTAAAATAAAACACTGTAATCCCTTCGAGAATATAATTCCCCAACTTCCTAAGCACATTTACAAGGTCAGAGTGTAGGCAAATGGGGATTTAACGAATTTCACCGACAGCAGTAAAATGGGCCTTTTCTGACCCATTTCCTGGACGGATGTGTTATTGTCAGGATTTCACTTTAGTGATGCCTGAGAGCATCATGTGGTGAATCACACGGAAGAGGCAAACTTCCTCCTTCCCCACCTCTCTCTGGCAGTGGTGATTCAGGTCCTCAAGCACCAACGGCTGGAGCACTAGTTCTCCATTCAGTAAAATCAAGCCAGCATCCTGACAACTGTTTCAGTGACCCTAAACACTGTGCAGTCAATGGAGAAGTTTGTGTTTCTTGCAAATGCTCAGCACAAATAGAAAGATTATTTCAAATTCACGAATACAGAAAGGATTAACTCAGGACTATTTTTGGAGGCAAATCAAAGTAGAGAAGTGAATATATGTCAATACTCAAAGAGAGCATCACTTCCCAGCTGGAATAAACTTGAAAGGTATCTGTCTGGTGGGACTCTTATCGGGAGTCTTGCCTTTAGTCTCATTATTTTTCTAAGAAATAAATAAAATCACAGAGAAACTGATACACATCCCACCACTACTAAGTTTATTGATTACCTTCTCTTACCAATGGCTCAGGGCCGTGTTTTCTGTGGACTTTCAACCTATAAAGTAATTTGGAAAAACCTGGTCTGATTAGCAAAGTGGTCATGAAATGAAATTTATTGGTGCCTTCATATTTGCTCACTAGGAGAAGACATTTTACCTTCATGCAAATGTATTATTTGACTATATTTTCATTTATTACAGTTAGTTTTAGTCAGGGCAGGAAAATCCAAGATGACTCACAGAACTTCTGACTTGAAAATCTTAGCGGAAACCACATTGCGAGCAAAGTTGTGTGATCAAAAATCGCTCTCTGCAGAAGCTGTAGCCTGGATCACCAAACCTTCTACTGCATGGGTGGTCACTGCTCCCACTAAAACCATACAGTGATAAAAAGACCACCCCAGAAATAAGATGTCAGTTCCTCACCATAAACTCCTATTTTCTCTGGTTGCTTCTTGCACAGGGAGAGGAAGAAACGGATCCAGCATCTTGTGCTCGGACCACAAAGCAACACACAGCACACTGTTGGTGAGCCAGGAGACTCCATCCAGGGCCTTGCTTCAAGATTAAAACCAGACATATGTCAAAAATAACAGAGCCTATACCTGTGCAGCCTCTCGGGGACGAGCTCATGCTCTGGATCCAGTTTGCAGAGCCAAGTCCCTGGAACCAGTTTCATCTGCAGTGTCTGTAGGGGCAGAGCCCAGATGGGAACCAGCCCTTCCTGCCCTGTACCCAAGTTTTCTCATCCAAACAGACAGCTCCAGACCAGAGCCAAAGGAGCAGCCATCATGTGGGCAGAGCAGACAGTCCGCAAATTAAGCTCTCATTTAAATTTCTAGTCTCATCCACTCAAGAGATTACAGGCAAAGCCAAAATCCACTGTGACATTCTTGCCAAGGGTGAAGGAAATCAATAGGCTGCAGTATAGGCTTTCACATGGAGACATACAAAGTGTGCTTGGATGCATGGTTCCCAAATTAAACAGGGGAAACAAACAGGTCTCTGTTGCAAGCCTGAAAGCTGTTTGCAACATGTTCTGTGCCTGTCAAATTGCCCTGGAACAGCAGTCCCTTGGCCTGATCCTTGCCACCCTCTTCTTCTCAGGGAAGGCAGAACTGAAAAATTTGTCCTGCTTTGGACTGCTTGTCCTTACATTGCAAAAAGGACAGTTTTTGCAGCCTGTCCCAAACTCCTTCCCTTCCACATAGGCATGAAGCTGGTCCTCTGGGCTCAAGTAAGACTTCAGATATCTTCATGGTGGTGGTAAAGGGAAACTGGGGCATCCTTCTTTCTATGGAGCCATAGCAGATGTAGATGCTTTCTACCACGGGAGAAACCCCGCCCATGGCAGGCAGGTTAGGAGTATAAAACCAATTAATTATGCTTTCACAGAAGAGCAAAAGCAGTCAGTAAACTCCTTCTTGCCAGGAGGAAAACTGCAACAAGAATAATTTCCTGTTGACAGTTGGAGAAAATAAAATAAAAAAAAAAGCCAAAACCCAAAAAACCCCCCAAAATTAAACCCCTCAAAGAAGCAGAGAGGAAGAAGAGGAAAAACCTGCTACTTTTTGCAGCTTCCCACTCAGAAAAGGAGCTGACATATTAAAACTGGCAAGATTTCAATGTCCCCTTAAAAGGCTACATTATCATTCCAGGCTAGGAAAAAATGTAAAAGGCTATGTGTAACAGCACCCTCTGGTGAATCCTGTCACAAGAGTATCCCTGTCCCCATAGATGGAAAATTGAATATTGCTGCAAACCATCCCAGAACAAGGCCATAAGTGTAGGTGACACTTTGGAGATAAGGGAGAACATAGAAAAGTAGAGACACCCCTGTCTAGAAGGAAAGAGTGCAGATCCATTTGATCCTGCCAAGAATCCCCAGCTGTGATGGCCTCCTGTGAAACAGCTGTTGAGGCATCTCCTATTCAAACCGCTCAGTCTTCTGCCTTGGAGAGAGAGGATATGCTAGTATTTCCAAATAACTGGCTCATTCCCTCTTTCCTTCTTGGCCCTTTGCTTCCCAGCCCTTGAACTTAAGAGACTACCCAGGTAGAGGGAGGGGAGCATGCAGCATGATGCATTCAGCTGGAGAATCCTTTCCACAGACTGAGACATTGCTGGAATTACCCAGAGCTAATTTAAGCTCTGGTGAATGCAAAGTGTGTGCCAGCAGGGGAAGAGCTCATGGAGTTTGCCACCCAAGGTGGATTAAACCAGCTTGGAAAGTTTCACGAGAGAAAGCATTTCTTTGAGGCAGGATGAGTGGCTGGCTAGTAATTCAACCATGAGAAGATCTGGCCTGTATACAAGTCTGCAAATAATACATATGCTTACTCGTGCATTTCCATCTCAGAGGGGAGAAGAAAGTGGAGAATGAGGGCAGCTCAGTGCAGGAACAACATTTCCAGAAGCAGAAAAATGCTCTGACTGCATACCCATATCCTGCACTTTCAAAAGGTATTTTAAGGCCACCAAAAATATGCAGTATGGGAAACGGAAACCAGCCCAATCCCTCATTTACAGAACCTCTCCCAGTTGCTTCTGCTGAGGCACCATTTCCAGCAGCAGCAGCAGATTCAGCCTGCAAATGCAGGCCTGTTCTGCCATTGCAGAGTTATTGTCACAGTGCTTGACTTGTCTGCTCCGTGCCCCTTGCAGGCTGTACCAAGGGCTCTGCCCATCTCCTGCCACACAGGGCAGTGGCACACTTTGCCTGGGCTACTCATGATAGGGGCACAAGGACACACATTGGGCCAATATGCCTGAGTCTGAGCCCTCTTTTCCTGGGCCTTTTGCTGTGCAAGCAGTGTGCATGGTCAGCAAGTTCACAGGCTCCATTGTGCCCTTAATCCCTGTTGCTGGCACATCTTTAGAGCCCAGGATTTGGCACTACCACTCTTGAAATCTTCTTGGTTTTTTTCTGTCCAGTGTTGCTTCTGGAATTTCTCAGCACAGAGAAATTTTCTCTGCATGAAGACAACTGCTTAGGACAGCAGGACAGAAAAAGATAACACCCTAGTAGGTAATAATCTGGTGTCTCACAGAGGTACACAGAAACCAGGGTATATTAGTGGCCAGCAGATCAAGATTTGGATCTGACAAGATGGCTCTCCTGATAGATGCAAGGTGTGCAGGGAGAGAGGTCCATGAGTAGTGGCACCAGGAGGCTCAAGGAGTGGACGTTCCCAGTGATCTGCTTCCCACCTCCTCTTCTGCCAGCCTCCAGCTTTCAGAGTCTAAGTCAGTGAAAATCAAAAGGTCACTTGTTGTGAGCACTGGACACACAGAGAAGGCCCTTCCACTGTAAGTTAGAATCAAATGGGAAACAAGTTCAGAAGGAAAAAAGTCTTATGCAGAGCCCTCCAGGAGGTCAGGGAAAGAAGCAGAAAAAGCAACTTGCTTCCTTGATTCTCAGTGTGATTTATCTCAAAGGTCATCTCTTCCATAATATCTCATTTTTCCCCAATGCATATTCCTAACTGTAAATGTTTCTGTTACTTGCTGAAAGATTCATGCTTTCTCAAAAGCTTGTTGTGCTTGGCAAAAAATATCTAATGGCAGAAAACTCATCACTTACTCCTGATTGCTGTAAAAGCTGCTTGTGTGTGTACATCTGTCAACAGAGTCAAGGAACAAGCAGCACATTCAATTTCCCACTTTTTTTTCAGTTTCTCCTCACAAACAGATCTTCCAGATCAGATCATATTGCCATCTTTTTCCAGTCTCTGTCTTTCAAAACATGAGAGGAGGCATATTAGTAGCATATTGCTCAGCTTCAGTGGCAGGGGGGGTTGGAACTAAATGATCTTTAAGGTCCCTTCCAACCCAAACCATTATGTGATTCAATGGTTTTTCCTTGATTCACTGCACAGGACAGCAAGTAGAGCCACAGGAGTTCACTTATCTGTTTTTAGCACTTTCCTCCCTTATACCTGCAGAAAGAGTAGGTGTGTTCAACTGAGATACCTACAACGATGCTAAGGTGGTTTGCAAAATCCTGTGGTTGAGTTGATAACTGTTCTCTATTCAACTGAGTACACTGGTGAGTCATCCAGAAACGCCAAAGGGTAGATAATATGGAGACTAAATTTGTTCTTTGAAGAGCCTGACTCCATCTGTAAGGAGAGGACTAGCTGAAGCCAAGCCCCTCCCATACCCAACAAAGAAAGTTCCCCACTGAGCTGTAACTAAAAGTAGGTGGTATACACCACTAACAAAGCCTCTCTCATCTCCTGCTAACTCCAGCCAGCTGTCAGATGAGCCCTACTGAAAGGAAGGCTTGCTTTCTAACTTTGCCTGCTTTTATAGATTCCCCAGTTGCCTAGCCTCACCTCCCTCACCTCCCTGTTCTCCTCTGGTTTTAATCAGGCTGCCATTTCAATCACCTGGGATACAATTAACCAGGAAAGTCCACTAAAAAGTTCATTACAGAGACAAGTTCCCTATCTCCAGTTTTCATCTCACCCGATCACAATACTGAACCTCCAACCAAAATGTCCTTCCAGCTACAGAACTGCTTGTCATGGGAAACTATGAGCCTGAGGTTTGGGTTAACAGCACTTTCCCAAGTGGGAGAAACCTTCTGTCCTAGATGAAATGAGACATGATCAATGACTACGTGTTCCAACTCTCAGTGGAGTAATTCACAGGCACAGAGATCCAATTCAATCCGAGAACCAAAGTGAAAAGCTCCATTATAAATCAATAGAAAGTTAACTAGTGCTCTGCATTTCACACAGCACAATTTCCAACTGAACACTTGAGTAGTTACTATTCCAAACCAGCTACATCCTTTTAAGCTTAGAATTCCCACCAGAGGTGCAGAGCTTGTAAACTTTTCTACCCTATTGTAATTCAGGAAGGGGGAAGCTGAGGGATGAAGAGGGGAGAAACAGATCTAGGAACAGATTGCTGCCAATGTGTTACCCAGCATACAAGTTATCAGACAATGTTGTTTCCTCTATTTGTTTTCCTTTAGGTAAAATAAAAAAAAAAATTTACAAGTCATCAACGGAAGGGAAAGACTAAGCCCCAAAGCTAAGAAGGCACTGCCTCAAACTCCACCATGTTACCATAACTAGGATGGTTCCTTCCACCAAAGAAGGGTTTTATTGCAACTGGCATAGCTCTGCTGGTGCTGTGCAGGAGGAGCCTTTTCCTGGGCCGTTTGCCTCCATTTGGTGGGAGTGAGTTACGTCAGTGTCAGTCACCCATATCCATTTCCATACTCCACACGGCAGAGCCACATGCCATTTTCTTCCTTATGATTATACTTTATTATTCCTATTACATCAGTGCCTGGAGGCCTTGGGATAGACCAGGTCTCTATTGTATTCATTGCTGAATTTACACAATGACATACAGTCATGGCAGCAAAGAAGTTCCTGGAGCACTGAATGCTGTGAGCTGGAAAGGCATTTGGGGTAATGAAAAAGGGAAGGTAATGATAACATGTTCTCAACAAAAGCAGGGTGAAATCATTGTAAATTCCATGATGGGTAGGTGATTTAGCTTCGATGGTGTATGACTGCAGAGAGCAACCTTGATGTAAGTGTCATAAAGCTTGGCACAGCATCAAACCCACACACAATAAAGCTATAGGGCAACAGTGTTCCGGCAGAGCCTCCCCCAGCCTTTCCTTCTCCTTCCAAGGCTTTTCCTCATCAGCTCCTTATTGTGTAAACTGTGTTTGAAGATAATAGCTCTGCTAGAGGTGGGACATTACAGGGTTGGGACAAAGTTTGCTGTAAATTTTTCCTCTTCTTTTCTGTTTTCCTTTTTTTTTTAAAGTATTCTGTGTTTCCTGGCTCTTGTGTCTTGAAATTGCACCCTTGATGTAACTTCATTGTGGTTCATTTTTCTTGTGGTCTAATTAAATCTGGCTCCAGACAGAGTTGTGTGTTAGCAACAACAGGAGGAGGAGGTAGGAATCCAGAGATCTAGGAATCAGCAGGAATGTCATGGCCTGAAAAGTGAAAAATCAAAGGGGAGGGAGCCCAGAGAAAATGAAGGAAGAAAATATGAGCAACTAAATTCCTTAACCAGTCTAAAGGCAGTTGAGTTGCTTATCAGAGTATTGATAACCCAGGGCAGATTTGGGTGTGGTGGAGGAATGTGAATTCCTCCAGCCTGGAACACAACAGCTGTACACAAGATCCCAGATGAGTCCTTGCCATAATGTCTTTGACATTAACAGAATTACATCAAAGATATAAATCCCAAGGGGTGGAAATCAAATTAAGGGCTGTGTCCTTATGAAGTGAAGGCTTGGCTAGCAATGGAGAGGGTCCAAAAGGGTGAATTTGAGGGCCATCTCAAGGACTGAGTCTTTCTAAAGCAGTGCAGTGGTAGTTTAAGCAGCTGCTGAGGAGAAAGGACATGAGATTATTCTGAGATAAAGTTTCTAGTAGATTTTGGACCCTGGTACATAGTCCTGATGTTGCTGCCTGTGAACATTCCAAACCCTATCTCTAGAGTCCTGTAAAAAGCTCATTATTTGGGAGAATTTAAATGCAGAAAATAGATTTTCTTTGTCACGAATATTTCTATTTCATTAAGTCTTTTTAATTTATTAAATGTTCACAGCTTTTCTCCTGTGTCAGTGACCAGCTGGCTTCCAAAAACTGTACTCCTAGGAGAAAACAGCATTTAGATAGAGTAAAACAGGAGAGAGGGAGAAAAGCAGTGTATAATGTTGTGTGTATGGCTGAACCTCTTTGAGCCAAGAGCTGGTTATTCAAGATGTTATTAAGATGCAAATCCACATATCAACTGCTGCTGGATATGCCTGCACTGTGAAGACTCCCTTGTGCTGTACTCCTAGAATGGTGCAACCTTTATTGACCTGAGAGATGTAGGATCCAAGGTGGCTAAGAGCAGAAAAGCCAGAAAGTCTCTGTTTCCTCCCCTGGGGTTAAAGTAGGATGATGAAGTGATTTAAATGATGAAGTGGGGGTTAAGACACTTGTTTCTGTCATCAGTGTCTGACAGTGGTAAGGACTCCAATGGGACCTTTCCCACATGGGGGAACATTTCTGCTTCTCCATGCCTATCTTTATTAATATATATTTTTATCCCATTAGCTTCTAGGTGAGCTATTACTAGAAGAAATAAAAAGGTAACTATCACAGAGTCAGCCCTTCAATTCCTGATTCTGCAGCCTGTCTCAGAGAGAGGAAGAGAGTGAGAAAGTCTATCTGAGTGATCTGTTCCTTGGGATCTCCTCTCAGATACCACAGCTGGCAGTTCAGGGATTTCCTGGGCTGCATCTTGAGGTTGTTGACTACACATCTTGTTTTCCACAGATATCTCTTCCATCAGCCAGGGGAGTAACAGCACAGTTGTAAAAACATGGTACTTTCTTGGTCTGTGTTGTTATCTGTGATCCTGTGATGTCTGGTAAAGCTGTCACAGATTCTTGGTACTTGTAGGGGAAATTCACCTCAGCCTGAGTTCCTAAAATTTATTTTTCTAAAGCTGAGCTAGACTGCCTTTACAAGGAGGAGGGAGGAGGTGAAAGGTGGTGACAGAAATGGGTGTCCTCAGCCTTTTGCCTGTGTCTGGGACGTGTAGCCCCAGATGAGATGAACTGCTCCCTGAGGGCACATATCTATCTCTATAGACAATAAATGGAGTCTAGAATCCTACACTCAGCCTTCAAAGGCAGTGCCAGTGAAGCCAGATTGTTCAGTACTAATGAAAATAGGTATTTCTCCACCATGCATAGCTAAGCCAGCAGCACTGCCACAGGTGGCTTACCTGGGTTCAAACCCTTAATAAAAAGATTTTAGGAAGAAAATACTTCTTCTGAAGCACCACCTCTGACTCAGCAAGAGCCACAGCGTAGTTGAGTCAGGAAGGGTGCTCTGAGGAAGGTTCAAAACATGTTTGCAGTGTCCTTAATGTCCCTTGAAATCTGCTGGTTGTGGATACCAACACAGCTGAACTTGTGGTCTGACCCAGACACTGGTGTGCCTTTGCTCACATCTGGAAGCTTAAGGAGGGACTTAAGGATCCTGTCCCATAGCTCTCAGCAGAAATGGCTTCCTGATCATATCCAACATTCTAAAGAATGGGTTTCTTTTCTAATATTGTAGGAAAAGAGCAGACATAATTTCATATGTAGTAGAGTCTACTGTTTGATTTTCTTTTCTTTTTTTTT